>SIXB01002342.1:0-20658 GCA_007018985.1 Anopheles bwambae | reverse complement strand
TTTTATAACGTTAGACAACAATTAAGTACGCCTGGATCAATGGATCAATTCTAGAAGCAAAGTTCTTTCTTCAACTCAAATTTAAAACGTGATCTTTTAACTCGTAGTTTACTGCACTACTTTATTGCTCTAAATCTTACAACGTAGCAAAGTAAATTTTCGCGGCGGATCGGTTTAACGTACGCTTTCTTACGCTTTCTGACTTGATCTCATGGCGCTCGCGCGATGGCCGTTTTTCGATTCGCGCGGCGATGTTTTTTTTCTGCTCCCTCTGGTAACGGCAAATCGGCGACGTTTCGGTTCGGCTGTCAACGGCTTATCAATAAACACAAATTGTAAACAACAATTTGTCACTTTTCGCCGACCTCGTTGTTTTCTACAGCACATACCATCGTTGTTACCAACGATGTGGATGATATAGTTTGCAAACAAACGCAAAACACCTATTCTCTGTTCAGTACTAACTCCGGCTAGTACTGGGAATTGCAAACAGTTAAAAGAACGAGCACAACCTGGAGCTAACGCAGTAATTTTCTGTTGCAATAGCTCCCAAGCCGCAGAAACTCTTCTGCAACATGAAAATTTATGCTCCAGGGTTTCCACGAACGCACAAAACAAGCACGAGTTGGTCACAATTCGCCCCATTCGGAAAAGAAGATCGCATGTTGGAATTTTTCCGTTGACCAACAGGAAAAGTTTCGAACGTTGAAGGGATGATAAGGCTGGACAATTGACGTTTCTCCAGATCCTTCTCCAGCTGTGTTGTCGTGTCTCACGCACTATCTTAGCGTCTGGTAATCTGCTCGTAAGCATACGCCGCAACAGCCGAGACGTTGGCCTTTGACCGTACTCTGGTGGCACGCACGCAAGTTGTTTGATCACGTTTCTCAGGCAAGGATATGTAGTCGGAATGCTTGAGAGATCCGGTGGATTACCGACCCTGATGATGTGTGGCTCACCGATTGCTAGGCACTCTCGTTCTGCAACATACCTGTTCGTCAAGAGAACTTTAACTGTAACTGCTGGTATGTGCAGATTCAGACCCTCTCGCTTCCGTGGTAGTGCCAGCTGATGAAGTGGGATCCGGATTCCTCCAGTGCCATGCCACAGAAAGGAACCAATAACACTAGTGATCTTCGCAATGTCCAATGCTCTGGCGCCACAAACTGACGCCACGTACCACAGCTTCGGTAGCAGGAAGGTGTTGAGAAGGTATACCTTCTGCACAAGATTTAAATCTCTCATGCGATGCAGCCACACTAGAGATCTAAAGTGCTGGATTACGACGTCCCAATTCTGTCCCATGTCATCTCGGATGTTATTCGAAAATAGAATTCCGAGCAGTCGAAGCCGTTGAACAGTGTGTAGCTATGGGACAGATACTATTGTGGAAGCACTAACGATTCCTACGTCGAATGCGTTGGTTTAGTCCACGTTGAGACGAGCACCAGAGACACTTCCAAATGCCTCAAATAGTTCTCGCACACGCTCGATTTTGTCAGGAGAGGTTGTCACCACAGAGATGTCGTCAGCATATGCGTTGACCAGGTCATCCTGATCGCAACAAATACCTTCTAATCTTGTGATGAGGGGTTGAAGGTAGAGGATAAAAAGGTGCATGGAAAGGGGATCTCCCTGACGGACGGAACAAAGGATCGGAAAGGAAGGAGAGAGGTGACCATTAATGAGGATGCGGGATGCTGATCGCTCACCAATAGTTCTCAAAAGCCCTACCAACCTCAGATGGAATCCCAAAGAGAGCATGGTTTTAAAAACGAAATTCCTATTGACGCGATCAAAAGCATGCGAAAGGTCAAAGGAGATGAGCTTACCACACTTTCGTTTCCTCTGCAGATCAATCACTCTCTCCTTAACGGAAAGAACAGCTTGAAAAATGTTGCGTGGTTTATTACAACATTTCTGCGCCGCCGAAATAATCTCCCACTTCCCGATGATGCCATCGAGTCTGTGTTTGACCATCCGCGACAGAAGCTTGTAATCTACGTTAAGGAGTGATATCGGTCGAAATGCAGACATGGTACAGCCTCCTCCCCTCTTCCTAACCAACACTATGACCCCGTCAACGAAACTTTCAGGAATCTTTCCTAAGAGGGCCTCATCAAGAACTAGAAGAAGCTCTCTATTTATGATGCTGAATGCACGGTGATAAAACTCTTTGGGAATTCCATCCGGGCCAGGGGACTTTCTCCCCGGCAGGCAATTGACGTTTCATACTAGGGCGAGGGGTGTTGAAACGCATGGAAGAGCAGGAAGAAACACGGACGAGCGCTGATGAACTGCAACTGTGTGCGTGCAACAGCACCAAACGGCATGTGACGACGTACAGAGTGTGGATGTGTGTGTGTAATTTTAGGCAGCGAAGATGAATCGAGGTTATGTTTACAAAGTGAAAGAGTGATGCAGAAGCGTCTTTGTGATAAACATGTATTTTAGTTGCATATTTTCAGTGTTAAAGTTTGTAATGTGAACTTAAAAGTAATGAACAATGGTGCTATTCTCTTGTGTGCTGTTGGCGAATATTGAAGCGTTGAAATATTGAAGCTTCATATGTTAGTTTGTTGTGCTTAATGTGAAGCAAAAATATGTGCTAAAGTGTTATAAATTAGAAATATTTAAACATATCCGTCTAATGTTCGGTTGTACCCATCTAATTTTCAATGTTTTTGGGTGTCCTTATCGTTTACCAGGAGAAAAAGATTGGAGGTTAGATACGTGCAGCTATTTCGCCTCCGCAGGAATGAATGTTAATTAAAGTTGTTGTATTTGTAATTTTTCATTACGCTGACATTAAATAACTAATCGGATAAAATTTGCCGTTTAACATTAAGAATAATCGATGTTATCAGTGTTCTTCAGTTGTGTTTCAAGCTGTCGGAAGGCACACAAATCCGATTCACCTCGTATGCACCCAGCGGATTTCATGTGAAGGATATTGGAACGCCATCAAAGAGTGGGCATGATGGTAAGGAAACTTTGATTCTTTTTACTTTTAGATTTCTTATCCTTATTTTTGTTTACAACAACCTTGGATCGTCGGCGCCGGCCTTATGGAAACTGCGCGGTCAGAGCAACAACCGGAAGCATTTCGTTCCAGGTGGAAATTATCTCAAGTTTGGGAATTGAAGAGAGTTACGGCACACTGTGAACATCGTTGTAAACAATTGATGGTAACATTTATATAGGTAACATTTATATTTATATATTTATATATATGAATGCATGTGTTTATCGAATTATTCATTAATTCGTTTATTTATTAATTAGAGCATTAGTTCCAACGGAACAGCTTATCCCGGCGAGGATTGACACCAGAGTTTGTTATGGTCGTATTGTCGTCGTGTAATCGTGTTATTGCTGTTAACGTACTTTATTTATATCTATTAAGATGCAACAGCATTATTTATTTTCCGGAATATCGTTAGCGTTGTTCTTCCTAATGAGACGGAAGACGTTTGAAATTAGCACCTGTGTCAATCGTCAAACGGTTGACAGTGGGCACTAAAGTACAATAAATGATAGGAGCAAAAACGCGATGGCTGTTACTGATTTGCAAAATGAAACCAACAGCCATTTTACATTTTTTATCTTAAACAAGCATTGCACCTGAAAGCTACCAAAGCAAATGTGTATTTCGTACCTCCTGCTTTGTGATATAATAAAAGGTACAGTTCCATTAAAACAGTCAACCAATTGATTGATCCAAATTTTGAAACGTTTGTGTGGCTTGTGCTGTATTTGTGAAATTGGTGCTGTGAAAATTAAGTGTGAAAATGATGAAAAGAAAGCGTGAAACAGGCTAATCCATCAGCAATTAATGAAGAGGACATTTGTGTGCATGATCTTCTCGTATGTGGTCCTCAAGATATTGATCAAGAAGAACACAACTATGATTGGATAAATATCGAAGAGATTGACAACAATGAAGACTGCGAAATTATCAACGATGACGTATCCGAGATAACGTTGGAAAATGCACCGGATTCCCCAAAGGAAGATGAGCCAATTGAGGAAGTTATTAGAAACTGGGCTCTAAAAACATATCAGACGCACCAAGCACTCAACAGTTTATTGGCTATTTTGCATACACGAACCGAATTTAACCTACCAAAAGATGCGCGTACGCTACTTAGAACAAAGCAGTGTGGAAAGGAAATAGTACCGATAGCTGGAGGAGAGTTTTGGTATCCGGGAGTACGATCGGTTCTCCACAACTATTTCCGGTGAGTAAACAATAATATTTTTTTATTCAGGAGTAGATCGGAAAGGCCGTATTGTTTAACAAGGCTGTTAAAAATGATAAAATCTAATGCATTTTTTTTCTATTTGCAGTGATGTACAACCAACAGTAAATGAGTTTTCTTTAAATTTCTTTATTGATGGACTACCGTTGCACAAGAGCACCCGAAAACAGTTTTGGCCAATACTGATGAGCATTCACGAAATGCCAGAAGTTCCTGTGTTGATGGTTGGCAATTTTTAAGGGCAATCTAAACCGAAGAGTTTAGATGAATACCTTCGTCCACTCGTGGAGGAGCTCAATGAGTTGATAGATAATGGTATAAAAATAGCCAAAAAGACCATCAAAATAATTATTAGAGCATTTATCGCAGACGCACCTGCACGAGCGTTCATAAAAGGTGTTGCCTATTTCAATCATAAACTGGGATGCCAGAGATATACAGTCGAAGGAAAATTTAATACAAAAGCTCGAGTGATGTATTTTTCGAAGATAGACGCACCAAGAAGAACGGATGAAGAGTTTCGTGGAGAAAAGTATGGCGACCACCACCGAGAAAGAACACCTCTACTGCATCTAAAGACAATCGATATCATTCGAAATATTATTATCGCGGATGTATTGCATTTGATAGACTTTGGAATATCACGAACATTAATCGTCGGATGGAAATCAGGAAAGCTAATAGGGCGCAGTTGGTCATCGGAAACGCTGAATTACATAAATTCGCTACTTCAAAAGGTGGAAATTCCGCCTGAATATCATCGCAAATTCCGTCGAATTGAAGACACTGGTTTATGGAAAGCCATTGAATATCACATGTTTTTACATTACGCCAGTTTTATAGTGTTGAAAAATGTATTAACTGAAATGGAATACAAACATTATATGTTGTATTTTTGTGCAATAAGAGCATTTTCTTCGGAAATTTACAAACATTTTTGGCCAGAAGCGGACCGGCTTCTCAAACAGTTTGTTGTAGAGTATGGTGTCATTTACGGTGAACACCGTTTGACTAGCAATGTACATAGTTTGGTACATGTTTTCGAAGATGTGGACAAATTTGGAGTTCTTAAAAATATGTCATCTTATCGTTTTGAAGGTACATTATTTCATGTTAAAATTCACTTCCAAACGGTCATCAGGTTTTGGTTCAGGCTGCAAATAGAATATCGGAACAATCTTCGAAATCTCGAACGGCAAGAAATAACTCATACCCTTATTTGGAACACGTAAAAAAAGGAGTAGTACTGCATGTAAATTATAATACCACATTTTATCCAACTTCTCAGGCAAATTGGTTTCTAACAAAAGATAATTACATTGTTCAATATTGTAGGGCAACAAAAGTAGGATCTGTTATTAACATTTACGGGAAGGCATTTGATAAAATAATTAGTCCAGATAAATACTGTTCTTCGCCATTGATGGAAGACATTTATGAAGCTGAAGTGAACGATCTTTCTACACAAGAGATGGTATTTTTGATAGAAGATATAAAGTGTAAATTAGTTGCAATTAAAACTGATGATAGTAATTATGTATTTGTACCTTTTATAGACACATTAATGAAGTGAAAATAAATAATAAAATTTGACTTAACCTAAAAGGATGTTTACCTTTACCTTTTATAAGGTTGGCCGTTATATTATTTATAACAATTTAAATGTAATGTTTAAATGTAAATGTATGTTAATGTAATGTATGTATTTTTGTATATTTGGTTTGAGTTCTTGGTTAATTATGAATTGGTAAAGTGTTTTACAATCTTTCATTTCATTTTCAAGATATTACGTTGGTGTTTCACCATTTCAGGATTTAGAAATTGTTTTTCTATCAGACGCAAGGACTGCTTCGAAGTTTCTTATAGAATAGATAAAAGCTGTAATATAGTATCAATAGTACATTACAATAAATAAAAATGGAAAAGCAATGTTTTTATCAATAAATAATATGTAATATATAAACGGCGATGCGGTAACGGCAACTATGAATAGGTAGGGCAATTTAATTAAATAAATATATTTTTATTTCTTCCTTCTATGGCAGCTTGTTTTAACATTTCCCTGCATGTTTACTCTTGCCGGTGCATGCGTCAGTTTTCTTTTTAAATATTCTTTAACATATTCTATATCTACTTCTATTCCTACGTGGTTTGTGGCGATAGACTTAAATAAGCGCACTGTATTTCGGTATTTACTAAAAGCTATTTTTTTTCCTGACGATCCTTCCCAGCTACACCGTGCAAGAAAATTCCTATCAAACAACACGTCTAAAGCCTCATGCATCCTGTTGTTGGCATCCTGGCTGCTGATATCTGCATCTATCCTTTGAGTATAACTGCAAAATGCAAAATCATCTTCAGCTATTTTTGCTTCAAAAGCATCAAACTGTTGTTCATTTCCGATTTTTTCCATGGCTAAACTCTGCGCATTTCTTCTTATACCCTTCATAGGATTCAGTATTGTGGACTGCTCATTTAAAATCACCAATATCTGAGCGCTGCGTGCATCTATTTTCATTAACATCATCCGACAAAGAGGGCAGCAGCTTCCAGAATGCTCTGCTGAAGTAATTGAAAGGACTGTTTGCTTTGCTCCTGCTGCAGTCTGGTGTTCATCGTCGGTGATCATCATTATTGGCGACGAAGGCAGCACAGGTTCGTACACCGAAAACGTAGCAGAACTCGTTGACGGTTTCTGATCACTTTTCCTGGTTATATTTTCAGGCAAATTTATCACAACACTACCAGTTGCTCGTTCAGTCTTTATGTTCGATGTACCGGTGCTTGTCGATGGCTCTTGGTTTCCACCATCAACTATCTTGCCTGGCGGTCGGATCTGGCTAGGAACACCGGTAAAAGATTGCTCAGATATAGCAGTACTCGTTGATGGTTTTTGAACATTAACGCTGATCATTTTGGCTGGTGTACGGCTCACAACACAAACAGATCCTCCAGCAGCCGCTATCACCGATGCAGAAGCACTGGTGGGTAATTGTTGTCTTACAACAGTGGTCTTCATACCACGCTGGTTCTTGGGAGCATGAACTTCGGCAAACGATCCAATCGATGGTACTGCAGATCCCGTCAATGCCTGTTGTCTACCGATCTTCATGCCTGATTGCTGCGGTAGAGCATCAGCAACCGGTACCAATGATGGCGCAGCAGTACTAGTTGACGGTTGCTGTCCATGTTGCTGGCCTAACGGACGGAATGGTGCAGCAACACCAGGTAATGTTGACCGATGATGATTACCATCACCGGCACTCGAGACCAGCGATGACACTGCATCCGTTACCTTCACCTGTTCAACAACACGAACTGGCATTCTTTGTTTACTGAGCCGTGCGCGCTGACCGGCCACTGAAACCACCGAAGGCACTGCACTTGTTGTCGTGAGTTGTCCAACAACACGGACCGGCAAGCCGGGAGGACGAATGGCACGAGGAACGGCAACCGAAATCACCGTCGGCACTGCACTTGTCGTTGGAAGTTGTCCAACAACACGGACCGGCAAGCCGGGAGGACGGATGGCACGAGGAATGGCAACCGAAACCACCGATGGCACTGCACTTGTCGTCGGAAGTTGTCCAACAACACGGACTGGCACATCTGACATTCACGAAAGAACGGGAGGTCCGTTTCATCCGTACCCCCCCACGCCCAATCATGTCTTCCGTTGGGCGCCTGAGCCATGCACGGTTGGGCGCCCGTTTCTCCTCCTCCGGCGCCGTCAATTTAGCTGTCAATTGCCTGCCGGGTCGAAGGTGACTTTTTAATTGCATCGAAAAGCTCACCATAAGTAAACTCGTCCATGCAATTTTTGTTGGCTTCGCAGTCCTCGGGAATACCGCGTGTGCTTGTGAATGTTGTTTCTGTGGTCGTTGTGGATGTGTCGGATGTTGTGTATAGATATCTGAAAAAGCCCTCAACATGAACATTTATATCCTTTAGCTCAGTTAAGGACGATCCGTCATCAATCGTCAGCTTGTCAATCACCGTTCGCCTCCTCCTTTGCTCCCCTAACTGAAAGACCGACATGCTCTCTCCGCATACGCGTGTTTCATTAATGCGGGTGAAGTCCTCGGAAAAACGTCTCTGAAGGAGAAGCATTTGTCCTTTTATACGATTTATATTCACTAACTCGTTAGGGTCCGTGACATATCGATCATAGGCGGACTTCAACACCCTGTAGAGCAGTTCATGATGCAAGCGAAAACTTTGGTACCGTTCATTCGTTTTCCAACGGAAAAACGACTTTATTTTAGGCTTCGCGAGCTCAACCCACCACTGCATCCACGAGCCGTAATTTCTAAGCTGTCTGGTCCAATAGTTCCACTTGCATCCGAACTCCTCCAGGTTTGCGTCAGTTAGTACATGTGGTCTCAGTTGCCAATAGCCATTGCTGTGCGAACGGCTCGGCGGGATTGGAAGACAAACACGAACGGTAAGCGCCTTGTGATCGGAAAAGGACAAGACATGCATACTGGTCGCTCTTAACTGTGTTTTAAGTGAAGAGGAGACATAACAACGATCGATACGTGAACCCGAACCACTTGTGACATAAGAAAACTCCACTGAGTTACCTCTGAGAAGCTCCCAGCTGTCGCACGTGCCCATGTTGCTTACAGCGTTTTGCAAAGAAAGGCTTAAATTTCTAGCGCCCGTCACATCTTTCGGCTGCAACACGCAGTTAAAGTCACCCGCGAGAATAACATGGTTACATGCATTCCGCAAATAGAAAGGTAACGTTCGCCCGATCCTCCCTCTCCGCTCTTCGCTGACTGCCCGAAGGAGCGTAAACATTGCACAGGGTGGCATTGTTCTCGAGTCGAACGCAAATCAGACGAGAGTCTAAGCTGCGCCCGACATGGGAAAATTTTAAATGTTGACGTAAAGCGATCGCCGACATTAACATTGCAAATTACGTTATACCCAGGAAGCGATAGATCTGAAGTACATACTTCTTGCAGAAATATGATGTCCAGGTCCAACGTCCTAATAAATGTTTTGAGGGCTTCCAGCTTTGTCGCGTTAAGCTAAGGCTAGATGATAGCTACTTGTATGCGGCTACAAATGACAGCTACCGATTTCCTTTGTTCTAGAACTGTCAGCTTGTCGCCGCTCGCAACCCGATGTATGCGGGTTACGAGCGGCTACACAGTGACATATCTGTTATCGCTCATGTTTATACCATACATTGAAGTGTTGGAAAGTGACATTGAAAATGTAACGTCCGGACTAATATCGCCCACTGCGCACTCAACCTGAATCCCGAACGCAGCGGTATAAACGCGTTATACCTTGACCGCTGGAGCACCCGGTGTGCTCAAGGTGGATTTAAAAATATCAGGTGGTGGACTCTAGTGCATTTTGACAATTCGACACTTGACGTAAGGTCCCCAGGATTCAAACTTTGTTTACATTTATTGAATTTGTTCATATAATTTATCTACCCCATTTTTTCGATTGAACATTCTTTAAAAATATATTTTGGACTTCGCGAGTTCTTTTTTAACATTAAAACATGGATTAAAGTGTGTTATTTTGTGTTATTCAGTGAATTTATTCTATAGTTCATTGTGTTTTCGACATTTTTGATGATAAAAATTAAGAAAGCATTATTTTTTTTTCAATTTTCACAATAATTCCTCATTATCTACGAGCCGCATGGACAATTTACGTGAGATTAGAACTCTTACTCACATGATTTTAAATTTCGTGCATAAATAAATCATCTAATCTTTTGTTAATACATCTCATTTTTTTGATAAAACCAATAGACACACAAAAATGTACATAATAACAAATAAATCTGTTCTATTTGCTAAGCTTTGTGTGCGGAAACCAATGGTTAACGGTTTTAAAATGACGTAAAGTCCCTCAACTATGGCGACCCCCCATAGACCACAATCCACCACCTGATATTTTTAATTCACCTTGGGTGTGCTAGATGAACTGTCATAGAATAAAGCTCTCTTCTTGGCGCGACATTGGACTGAACAGACGTAAGCCACTGACTTCTGCGTATAATTATTTGTGTGCTCTTCCGAATTGTGCTAAATCTTATTAAAACGGCCAATTAACCTTCCGCCAACCGTAAAACGCTTGGTCGTTACAAAAAATAAAATTTATTTTTAAATTGCATAATTATTTCAAAAATTTAAATTTCATATGAAAGAAAATGTTATAACATAATTTAAAATTATAAACAGTGTGTCTCGGTAGAGAAAACGAGTAAAGGTAGGTTGGAAACACAATTATTGAAAAAATATCTTGTTTTTGTTGGGCACACATTTGGGGCTATTATTATCAGTTTTCTAGGAACATCCAAGCAGACATATTTGGTACGCCGGTCAAAGATACCATCGAAAGATTAATTCGACATGGAAGCAATAATTGGATCATATAAAAATAAAAAAAACGTAAGTTTATTTGTTCTCCCAAATAAATAATCATTATAGTCCTATAATTCCTTTGTTTTTAGCCAATACAAGCTACGGAAACGGTATTGCACCTGATCCAGCTGGTTGGAACCTATCCATGCCTGTGGAAGGATTCCGAGCGGCAGTATAAAAACCAGGAAATACGCCACCAGGCTTGGCGAGAAATTGGAGCAGCGCTAGACGAAAAACAAGAGGACGCCCAGGAAAAATGGAAAAACCTTATGAATACCTACAGACGCACCAAAAAAGAAATCGCACGAAGCCAAACAACGGGTTCCGGTAAGTAAAATTCACTTTTTAATTAAACTTTTAGTATTCACAGAGTACAAACCAGGCTGTTTTCAAAAATAATATTTTATTTGTGTTTTGATGCTGTTTTTTAGGCGCCAGCAAAATCTTGCAGGATGTGTGGTACGGCTACGAAGCCATGTCATTTCTGCACGACACGGTTGTTCCGCGTCGAACGCTAAATAGTGTAAGTAAAAAAGTGTGTATGTAGAATGGTAATGGTTGCCAGCTGAATTTTACATTAAGTTATTCTACGAGGCTGTCGTAGAGAAAACGGAAGTGGATCGTTTAATTTCAAATGCCGCGCCAAGTGCAATCGCATGTTTTGCAACACTCTAGTCGGTCTCAAAGCAACATGTCGAAGAGGTAACATAGAAATAGTGGATTCAACGTTAGATTCTTCAGATGTAGATGCCGTATTTCTAGAGCGTGCAAGAAGTGTTGAATTATAGTTCCAAAGTAGATGTCTGCGTTTGAAATTGTGCAGATGTATTGTTGCAAGGACAACTTTTTCCGCTACATCTGGTTCCAATTCCATTGGTTTTGCCAAAACTCTCCACACCTTTGCATCAATACCAAAACCGTTTTCAACTGTTCGACGAGCGCGTGAATGTCTGTAATTGAACAAACGTTCAATTGAGTTTGCTGCATGCATTCCGCTGAAAGGTCGAAGGCAATATTCTTTAAATGCAAAGGCTTGATCACCCAAAAAGAAATATGGCACCTCGTTGTTGTAGGGAATTTGCAAAATTTCAGGAGCAGGTATATTTAACTCCCGTCGCTCCAGCCTTTCATATATAGCACTGTTTGCTAAGACACCTCCATCTGAGATACGCCCTTGACAACCGACATCAGCAAAAATAAAGTTGCAATTTACGTCCACTATACCCAACAGCACGATGCTAAAGTTTTGTTTGTAGTTGAAAAATTGGCTTCCAGTATTTGCAGGCTGTTTTAACGTTACATGTTTTCCATCAATGGACCCTATTACGTGGGGAAAATTCCATTTTTCTTCAAAGACTTTTGAGATCTTGAGCCATTCTGTAGCATTAGACGGTAACTGAAACGAAATAAAATTAAAATAAATTTTAATATATATTTTTACAGGCAAATCTGGTAAAAACCCCTACGGCGTCAACCTCCAACGCTTGCTCTACAACCACCTCCACAGCTGCCCCTACAGCTACCCCCACCTCCACTGCTGCCCCTACAGCTACCTCCACCTCCACTGCTGCCCCTACAGATACCTCCACCTCCACTGCTGCCTCAATAGCTACCTCCGACGTAGACAGTGGAGGTAGCTGACAGACAGACAGACAGTGCTTCAGGGCCGAATGCCTTCCAAAGGTCAAAAGAGGAAGCTCGACCGTTCAACACGATCACAGCAAATTACAGATTGTTTAGAGACTGTTAAAGCCTTGGTAAACCCAGCTACTACTTCTGCAGCGTCCTGTTCCAAAGCCAGAGCTTTGGGTAGCTTAGTAGAAGCACAAGTTGCCACTTACGAGCAAAGTCACCCACAGTTCTGTGCAAAGCTTATTCAGGCTGTGACAACAACAATGAACGAGCAAATTGAAATTTTTTATGAAGATCAACTTGTGGAACATAATGATCATGCCTACTTCTAATTACCCAAGAGCCTATTTGTTAGCTGTTTTACTTTGACAGTAAATTCTATGAACTTTTGATACAAGAAAAATAAAAATTAAGAATTTTGATGAAATAATTTTCATAACAGTACGATTTAGCCTTTAACGCATGAATTTGTGTTAATAAAATATAAATGTTTTATATTGTTTGCTTAAAACGTATCTTTCGCAGTTTGTATATTTAATTGGGTGATGATTACTGGGCAGTTCGGTGGAGACATTTAGGGTTCCCCAAGACGATAGCTTAGGCCGGTCTCGTAATACAGGCGGTGCTCGAGATACACGGTACCTCTTATTCGCGGATTAGGAGATACGCGGTTTTCAAAATTTGACAGTTCTTTGAGCAAATTGTACTGATTTGACACATCAATTTTAAATGGCCAAATAATTTCCCTTCTGGTTGAATGGTAAGAGCATTTCAAAAGGTTTGAAACTGTTATATTCAGTCCGAATCATAGCAAATAATTAATGAAGTGGCTTAAACAACATCCTAGTTGCAAAATTACACGATAATAAGGGGTATTTTGGTTGCAAATCACGAGATTCGACAAACGCGGAAATTTGAGTTGTTCCATAAGCAATGTTATTAATTATACGTTTGGTAAGTACACTTTCATAATTATATAATTTCATGAAATATACTAATTTTGCTTAAATTTTCTCTCTGCTGGTATTATTTTCTATGAATGAAATATAGATTAAAAGAGAGCAAATATGATGGAAAAATAGAACATAATGCATATTTCAATAATATACAACACATTTTAAACGTTCGATTTTTTAGTAACAAAGATGAAATGATGAGATGAACACAAAAACATGGTTTAAAAATATTTGTTTGAAGGCAACCAATGGAATAACCGGTACCATGTGTAAAATAAATTTTTTTATAAATATTAAATGAAGCTTTAAAATTCTAATTTCTTTATCAACGTTAATAAGGCTAATGCCTTTATCATTACACCAAATTTAAATTTTTTTAATAAGTATCACGCCATAAGTTATGAAAGTTTTAAAATTAAAAAGTATCACTTCTCATACAAAATGTATGGGATACCCGTTTATACCGGTCGTAGAGATAAGGTGTATCAAAAGTAAACATATAAAAATATTAAGGTTTTTTTTTAAATAAGTTCATCATGTTCCCTTCATAAGAATAAAATTTCCTAAAGATACGTGAAAAAATTAAGTAGTTACTGCTTTTAAATAAAAAGTTATTTCAGTATAAAAATGAAAATATTACTCGATTATCCGGTCGTAGAGTTAAAGAAACATTAGATGTATTTAATACTAAGGGACTTTCGAAATATTCCTATTAAACAAATACAATTCATCATAGATGGATGTATCGGATCGAATACAATCCATCTTGGATGGATATATGTGATATATCACGTCGGAATATTTACACTCATCTGTTCAGTCCAATTTCTATTTACAACTAACAATAATAAATACATGGTAGTAGCTTATGATATAGTTATTATAGTATACATATAATAAAGGTATATAGTTTTAGAGTTACAATAAATTAGTATACATTAGTTTCTTACTTTTGGCAAAACGACTTTTTCAGTCTCGCCAGGCTATACAGGTTTTTGAAACTTATTGAGTAACACGCAGCCGGATAGTCAGTCCTTGGATCGGGGTGTCAGTCCATACGAAGATTCATACCAACGGGCATGTTGTTTAGCCGTTGACGCACTGTAGTATGGTACCATTCCAAAGGTTAGTTTTTGAGTTAAGTTATTCAGTTTCAATGAACACCCCATTTGCACCCGAGAATTAACCAACACATATTAGCAAAAAAGGCCTGAATCTTGATGAAATATAATAATACCTTAACATACTCCTTCAATTCATCGATTAAAAGCGTGCAAACTTCACGAACGATTTGGGATACGGATGAGCAAGAAAACTAAAATCAATAAAAGTATTAATAAATTAAGTGAAATATTGATGTTTCGGTAACTCACCCTAAACAAAAAAGAAAGCGATTTATATGAATCTCCAGAGGCTAAAAAGCGCAGGCCGATGCACAACCGCTGTTTGGCAGATATCGATACCCTCATCGTCGTGTCTTCCCTGGTCATTTTAGGACCAATCCGTGAGAGAAAATAGTAAAATTCTTCCTTATTCACCCTTAGAAAGCTATTGAGCTGGTCATTTGGTCCATCCAGCAGCGCCTTTCGATTTCCTGTTGATTTTCTTCTTCCTCCTCTTCAATAAGAAGCATCATTAAAGTAGCCACTTCAGAAGCAATAGCTGGTAGAAGTTGAGTTTGATCCATTTTATCGTTGTTCTAAAATAAACAATAAAACTTATGGAGCAAAGCACAAACCAATCAATCGCTACAAGTATAAACACAAATCAACCATAAATGACAAGCGCAATATGACAGGAGAACAAACTAGCGTAGCTGGGCTCCCAAACGATAGCTACTTTCCGCAGCTACATTTGACATTAAGAACAAAAGAAATTGGTAGCTGTCATTTGTAGCCGCATACAAGTAGCTATCATCTAGCCGTAGCTGTAGAAATCGTATTAATATTAATAGTAGCTAGATTATAGCTACTACCAAGATTACTACTTACCGGGTTAGGATCCATCGCAACAAAACTTAATTAATCTGTAGTGAAGTTGTGTGTTTTTTGGCGGTCGACCAGGCTTACGCTTGGACGCGCTCATAACACTAAATGTTGACGAACATGAGGCGTCACTCTCATTATCCGTTTCCGGATTTTGCTTGCGTTTAACCGCAAGCGGTTCGTCGTGGGAATGGATGGAAAAGGATGTGGAAGGAATTGCGAGCGGCTCTTTGAACTTTAAGGCACCTGAAAGCGCCCGGCATTCCACCCTCATGGGCTCAGATGCAGCCGCATCGTTAGCATCAGTGGCAGCATCCGTAGCAGCGGCAGCATCGGCAACAGCAGCGGAAACAGCGGCATTGATAGTAGCGGTAGCATCATTGGCAGCAGAAGCAGTAAAAGTAGGAGCATCGTCATTTTCTACATGCGTTGCGACGGCACCAACGGCAGCACGCATCTTCTCCTCGGGTTGCTCACCACTGCCCAACGGTCAAAAGCCGAAGATTTTATATTGACCTTTCGTTTTTTCTATCTGTCTCTCGCTCTAATTTGAGTGATTCTCCCTTCGTGAGTATCCACGAGCCCCCTCGTGTGGTTGTTGTTGTTGGAAGTTGAAGCCGAAACCCCCTCGTGCGCTGCCAAAATCAGCGAAGAACGAAATCGAGTGGCTCAAGCGAAAAAACGAAAAAAATGATGAACGACCCTCCCCTCCCGACAATGGCACTCAAATTCTCTCATTTTCTCATGCCCTCTCTGTCATATTCGTAGCTCGATCTCCCTTTTCTGGGACTTAGCGTTCTGAGCATGCGGTTTTTGCAACGGCCATTTCGTACCGCTTCGATCTCATCACCTTCTCTCCCCTCCCACCTTACTTTTTGATCCCGCTTTGGGGCATGCAAATTTTTGACATGTCAAATGAGAATGAAGCCAAAATGTAAACAGCAAGTGTTTGCGTGTGCGGTGATGTTGTAAGTGTTTTATGCAAATTTTATGATATTTATCATTAAAAACGTTTTGTTTTGTAGAATAAACATAAAATCAACCACGGAAGCATGATTTAGTTGTGGTGGAAGCGAAAAAACAATGCTTGGAGCATGGAATAAAGCCGAATGAAATTTTTAACCTTCACGCATGACGCCGCCGCTAGGTAAGGTATGTTTATGTGTAATTACGATCATTGTTCCATTTTAGGGTGTGATTTGTGCAATATAACCGTTCCTGGCGGGGATAGTCAATAGTCGATACCCTTTGCAGCTGTGAAGGGGTGCAGAAGAAGGGGCTCGCTACCACCCTTCCCACACCCGGACGCTTTTTCCGCGGATGAAGAATATGTTCCTGGTGGGTTGAACTTGTTGTGTTTTATTTGAATCGTTTGTAATGTATGTGACCTTTCTCCCGGTAGGCTATATGCGCTAAATCTAACGGTGATCCGTATCGTGAACGAATCGGCATAATCGGTGCCGGTCCCCGGCGGTTTGTGAAAGTGGTGGTACACAACGGTATATAGTACGATAGATAACATGCAACTGATCTGCGAAGTGCGCCACCTGATGCTGGCGTTCGGCAAGACACAGAAGGAGATGGCATAGGAGTTGGACGTGTGGAACAAGGACGTGCTAGATTCGTTCCAGATCGAGGACCGCGACGATGAGGGATAGTTGCTGGTGCTAATTAGTGACATAGCCAGAAGGGTACGGGCAAGTTGTTGGGGATTGCCGCCCAGCGCCATGCCGTTGTGGTGTTGCGAATTGTTGAGCGGTCTTTTCGCGCTGCTTATCTGCTCTGAAGGATGGCCGTGCTTGGGCCAACTATCAACTAGCCGGACCCAGCACGAAATGGACCGCGCAAGGCTTCATATTGCTGCGCCAAGCGGCCAACAAATTAAAGTAGAACGTGAACGACGGTGGCATTACGTTGATGGCATAGCAGTTACATAATGTTCAGCAGTATCATCAGCAACGTGTTCCTCGGCAACATTCGGCATGCGTTTGTGCACAATCCGCATCTTACTATCCATCTTATGATGCGTGTTCCTCTGAAGCTGTGAAACGGTTGCCAAATGGACCAGCACCGGAATATTTTATAATACTGGAGTATTTGGCCATAAACGTACTAGTTAATTGAATTATAAAAAAAAAAACATCAAAACAGCACACTATTGCCTCGAGTCGAGTACAAGCACCGATTTGAAAAAAAAATGCGCATAAAAAGCCTTATTGTCATGTGCAGCAGGACGACCACGACGAACGGCTTTGCTTGCATGCACTTAAACATACACACCTTTGGGTAAGTACACTTTGGGGACCTTTATTCCAAGCACAGAATTGTTTATGTAAATATTTTTAATATACTTTCAGGTTGTATGAGTCCCGTATAGTTTGATTTGTGTAAAAATCAATGGTCGAGCTACCTGTGGACATATGTCCCCATTACACCTAACCAATTCAGGTTGCAAACGACGGCTCTGGATTGAAAGTGGTTCATGGAACTCTTATAGATCTCGAAATCAGTTAGCGCTCGATACACAAGTAAGCAGCTAAGTATGTGACAAATGTACATGTTATCATTTATGTTCTATAATAGTTATCTGTAAATTGTTAAATGTATGGTAATACCCTTACAACAATGCAATTCTGACACGTCCTTGTGCAGAGCATTAACATGTGCCATTCGATATCCTCGTTTGGGAACTACGATATATGCTATATATGTTTATGGTAAGGCTACACTTAGTTTTTATCTTTTTTTGTTTTGGGATGTATTGTTATTCGTTTTAGGGCGTGTAAAACAATACTGAAACAAAATTATGTCGCGTTAAGAAACACACGTACGAATCAATAACCGGGCATCTTGATTTGCAAATCGATTATGTTGCATAAGTGTGACAGCTTTTTTTATCTCTTAACTAAAGTATGTTTTCTCTACTTATAGTGGCTAAACAAACAGAGCTTTAAGGACGGAAATAATTTTCCATACATACGGTCAATCATCCCTTAAAGCAACTTCTCAACGTAGTGTTCCTAACAATATGCTTCCGCCTATTTGAATAGTGCTCGTGATTGCATTGTGTATGTGGCGTATTTGATGCACAGTAACACGTTTGACCGTCACGATAGGTGCCTTGAAGTAAAGCGTGTTTTAAAATGCTTTAGAAGCAGTATCTTTGCACGTTTACAATTTCAGTTTGATGAGCAACTGTGCATAAGCGAGTTATCAATCTCGTTGGAAATAGGAAAATTATAACCGGTTTTAGTCAATTATCACATCCGTCGTGTAGCGCATTGCGACCGTAGCGAATTGCTTAAAAAAGACATTATTTCTTTAGCAGTTGGGTTATACTATAACAATACACCTGCCAGATCATTTCTTTTAAGATATGCAGCTTGAAGTGGCACTTGCCTTTCTCAACATTCTTGCATCAAACCTAAGTAGTGTGTGGTTTGTAAGTAGATTGTAGGGGACGTGGATGTGATACAAACGCGTAACTCTGAGTCACTAATTATCATTTCTTTCAAGTACCTTTCCTAAACCACTTAATACGAGATGTGTTGCATAAAGTAATTCATTGGTTTATTCATATTAATTCATAGTTCAAAACGTCACAGCCAATCACTGTGTGGTGATATAAAAAACAAACTTGTCTGAACTAAACTATATTTTAATTTTTTTTGTTACGCCGTCCTTTGGTCTTCCGTGTGAATGAACCACGAGTCACGCTTTTAATCACACCAGATATAGTTGAACTGTTTTTTGCATTCTGAAGTTTTCCTTGAATAAATTTCTCAAGGAATGCTTTCTCAACGTTTTTTTCACCGACATCACCTATGCGACCAAATAGCCGCAACACCTGATCGTACTTCCGAAAAGCTATTTTGCCTCCTCTTCCACTCCAACTACATTCTACTAGAAACAACCTATTGAAGATCAGATATAAGGCCTCATGAAGTCGTGCCTTCGTTACTGTGGCCTTTATTTTAGCCTCCAGCTTTAGCCTTATATCATTAAAATAATCCTCCATAGCTAAATTCTGCTGCAGATCATCCAACTCTTTCTTAGTAGCTATCAAGGAGATAATTTCCTCGTCGGCTTCCGTTACTTGTTGTTGTTCGGGTGTTTCTTGCTGAGGTACATTTGGTTGGTGTTGTTGTTGCCACTTGATTATCGTCTCATTTTGTATTATGACGTCAGTAATTATGTTCTTTAATGTATGTAAATCCTTGCTGTTTTCCAGGGCTATCTCTGCGCAATTGCATTGTCCTCCAGCAGCCGCGCAACAGGATAAAACGGATTCGGCGGTGCTTTGACGATCCATTTTAGCCTTAAATTGTAATTAAGTATGTCACTTTTATCGTTAATGTATAGCTTTACTTATAAATAGTTTGGATTATACTTACAGGTTGTTGCAGAGCAAATATGCCGGGTTCTAACAATGATGATTAAACAGCCGATTTATGATGCAACGATATGACGCCAACGCACAATAGCTTTTCGATAAAATGTACACACACGAATTTCTTTGGATTTTTCATTTTGACAGTATCCATATGGGAGGTTTATAATGCCGGAATTTGGGGATTTGGGGAAGCAGACCGAAACGTACCGCAGAGCCACTGTAAAGCAATGCGCGTGACGTCACGGATCGTTGCTCTTTTCGCCTTGTTCTCTGAGTGACAGCCATACCATCAAGGCCAGATCAAGGCGAGAACAAGGCGAACGGTTTCCATACAGATTCTCTTTGAGATTGTTGAGAGGGGAGTGTGCTGTGACAATAACACACACGCACGCACAAGGCGACACCCGAAATCTGGTGCGATACCGGCTTTCAGTGGAGCAAGTACACACATGTACACATTTGACCATACCAGCGCTCTGTTCTAGTGCAGGTAGTTTTCTGCAGTCCACGGTGATACTACACACAGCCACGCACTTGGCGATACACGCTGTGTGGTGGACGTTCAGAATTCAGTGGTGCAAATACACACATGCATACACTTGGCGACACACGCTCTGCTGTGCGGTGAGATTTGTGTTCTGTGTCCAGTGGTGCAAATATACACACACACGCACTTGGCTACACATGCAGTACGGCGCGGTTGGCTTGGCAGAAGCGCATACACACATTCACGCAGTAAACTTTACTTTCAGTTTAGTGAGGTTGGTGCTTGTGTGGTGTTTCAGCGCTTGGTAGTCAGCGGATCAACCCCATAAAAAATGGAGTTTTGTTTAATTTGAGGTAAGTAAAAGTGATTAAAATTATCAACCCACATCCTCCCTCCTAATTAATAACACTTTTCTTCTATTTCATGTGTGTTTCACGGCGAACGAAGACAACAAAACCTGTGGCTGTGTCGTGGTGTTGGAGATGGTGACCCGTAGAGTGCAGCGAGAGGAACCAGGAGCAACAGTGAGGAAGAGCAGTAAATGGCAA
>SIXB01002341.1:0-29387 GCA_007018985.1 Anopheles bwambae | reverse complement strand
TTTGTTTTGCGCGAGTGATTTGAATTAAACAAACAAAAAAGAGCAAAACAAACGTTATATGCGCTAGTGCCCGTGAACAGTGTGAAGCTAATAAGGGCCTCGCTGGTTCGAAGATGAACAGAAACTCGTTGGAAAGTGCTCGAAAGAATTTTTTCAAATCGGTTCGTGTGTTACCTTATTAACCTCTTACTCTTACTCGCCACAACAAATCAGTGAAAAACATTCTTAAATATTTTTATTTTCTACTGTTTGCTACATTTGTTTGCCTGTTTTTGTGTTATTTCCCTCGTGTTATTTGTTCTACTCTGCTGCTACTCTGCTGTGTTGTTTTGTGTGTGTGTGTGTTTGCGTGTGTATGTGCGTATATGTGTGCCTGCCTTTAATCGGTTTTTTCTTCCCTCTTTCTCTCACTCTCTGTCTCTGTCTCTATTTATTGCAATATTACACTACTTTTCTTACAAAAGTGTTTGGATTTTTGTGTGTGCGAACATCGCTCTATGAACTTGTGAACTAACAGCATTCTGTGTGTACGTCCGTTGGTCGATGGATCGCTAAGTTTCCGCCAATGTGAGTGTGTTCGCTGCTAAGACGCTTTCTGGCCACAGCATACAACCCTTTCCCTCTCTCTCTCTCTTTCTACATTCTGTCACTTCATTTCCATCCCGCTACACCATTGACGTAAACCGTCATCCATGCACATTCACTTCGCACTAAAATGTGGCCCATGTGGCTCGGATGCCACCAACAAAGGGCCAGCATTGTTCGTGTCAGCCCCACCCGGTGGCATTTGCATTCCAAACTGTTTCTGTTTACTTAGTACATTCTTTGGTTCCGAGGTGGCAAGTGACAAGTGTGGTAGAAGATGGCTTCTGGTAAACAGCAACGACGACGACACCCCCCGTCGATGTCGGTGGTTAACACGCGGGACATTGAGAAGGCTTCCTACGGCGTCTCGCTCGGGCGCGCAACTCATTACTCATTAAGCAAACGTTCAACTAAATGCCCCAGCCCCAGTAGCTGATCCACCGATCAAGACTGACATGTAAACAGCTCTACTTCTAGTTCAGATAAGACAAAGTTGAGTGAGGTTTGTTGAGAGATGTGTAGCTCAATGACAGCAAAATGCCATTTAAAAAGGAAAATATTGCCTTCTAAACGATTGCAAAACATGTGTGTGATCCTGACGAGATTTATGTCTTTTTTTGCAACTCATTTGTTAATTAAAAGGGATAGTTAATAGGACATAAGGCGAAACAATACTAAGCACTGTTCCTGATAAGTCTTGGGTCCAGGGTGTCTAGGGCATTTGATGAGGGGCTCTATCCCTATTGCCATCGACAAAATAGCAGCCCGTGATGATCTATTGTGATCTTCAGGTGCAAAACTGTATGACACAAGGCCTCAGGGGTGTCTTTGTTTCGGGGAGATGTCCTAGTCCAACAATAATTGCATCTCTGTTAATAGCATTTTGATGATCAGATCATTTTGAATACATTTTTAGTCTTTCTAACACTACTTCCACACTACTACTGCTACTAAAAATTACTAAAAATATAATAATTCGTTTGAATAAAAGGTTGCTAAGCTTTTGTTCTAAAAACCTGACGCTTTTTAGAACAAATAATTCGCAGTGGTTAATTTGCAGCTAATTTTTGTGTCGTCTTGCAGTAACCGAACTCACTCAATCACTCTCTAAGCACCAGCTCCCTCCGAGGTTCACCTCAGAGTGACTTAACTGTGCATCCATTAGCTTCAACTAAACAAACCCCGGAGCTCACTGATTCCAAAATCATGTTCATTGACGTATTTGGAATGATGGCGCAGTAGTGTTTCTTGTGTTGTTTTGTGCTTAACATTTAAATATACACATTTCCGCCTCATTGCAGCCCGAACCCCGTTCGTTCTCGCTGGTGCTGCATTTGCATAGCACTAAATGTCTTGTGTCATTACGGCCACTGATGGGCTGGCATCATTCATCTCCATATTAACCCTTCATAACACAAAACTCGACATCTAAAGATCATTTTTATAATCCCATTCTTCAGCTGCAAACTGCTCTTCGATCATGTTTGTCTAACATACAAAAAAACGCTCTTTAATACGCATTTACTTTACGTCATAAAGAATTATAATCCCTTTTGCTTACCTGTACTAATTCCTGTATCTATCTCTCTCTCCCTCTATCTCTTTCGCTCCGTTGTAGATGTCCGATATAGCCGACACTGGTTCGCCCACACTCCCGAGCCGGCACAATTTGTTCGCCAGCTCGAATGGTGGGCCGCTGGCTGCGTCCACCACATCCGGATCACTGGGCAACGCAACCTCTACCAGCTCGATGACCACATCACAGGAGGTAAGCGACACATTTACTTGACTCATTTATCCTACGTCGATGAAGCGAGGAGAAGGGTGGTAGGTAGAAAGGACACAACGAAAAACGCACTGCGATTAAGCGCTCTTTGATTGACCTCTAAATCAGGCACATCCGCAGACGAAACCCGTGCCAAATGCGCGTGTTTCGTGATGATTCAGGCGCAGTGTCTTCTTCGTGAACCTCGCGAACCAAACGCCATAAATTGTTCAATGTCTGTCTGGCGGTGAGACTGGCGGCTGTAGCGTTTGTCGCGTCTCGTCTGCTTAATCATGGTCTCGGTCTTCGCACTTGCAACTGGCCCATTCAGATCGTGGTATACAAAAAAAACTCGGCATCAACAAGCTAAACTTCCACTTCAGTGCGTCCCTTACCCACAGCTTTCCCCTGACGGCCCTCGTGTGTAGGTAATAGCAAGAACTTCAAGTGTACCCCGTGCTGGTTCCACGCTCTTTCCACTCTCAACAGCTGATTCATCCTTCTGTTCTCGGCTCGCGCCAAAAACGATCAACTGTCACTGGCCGGCGTGACACAACGGGCAAGAGAAAATGGGTTCCATTTTTTTCGCAGAACGCCATCCACAATGACATATTACGTGACGCCGTTAATTTTCCCCCCTTTGTGATAGTGGAGACAGTTACGCAATACAGAGTCTAACGAGAGCTCGTTGAAACGTTGAATCATTGATAGTGGGAGTTGAATTGGCCGGTCTAGCCGTTTTAATTTAGGTGAATGACCAATTGATTAGGTTAGCAGGTGTCCTGGGTTAATACAGAATAAAAGCTACATTGTTGTGTGTTCTTAACTTCATAACAAAAGAAGACACGGGAAGTTTAAATCTCTCATCGGGTATGCACTTCAAGGTCTCTGACAGCATGAGTCCAATCCTTTCATCACCCATCACAGATGATCTTTTCGGTGAGATGAATGACATAAGAAAGGTTTGTTGATGGATTCTCCGTCACACAAAGCATTGGTATTTTGTAGCCTATTGGAACCAATCAGTGTGTCTTGTTGTAAAGCAATTTGGAGGTGTGAGAAGGAATGGTTGAGACATCAAGAAGCAGAAACACGCTAGTTGACAGTTGATTGGTTGAAGGTTTAAATCGCACAATCGCCTGGGTATTTCTGCAGAATCGTTTCCAAAAACACTTCACTCAGTCTTCTGATCTTCAACCTGATAGGTTGGTTCTTGAAATTTGCGCCAGTGCGCCATCATTTCTCTAGTAGCAAGGTTTAGGTAAATTTCACAGGAAAATCTGCTAACGCAATGTCCATTTCTACAGAACTCTTCACCAAGCGGCCAAGGCGCCACACATTACCAGCAAAATTGAAGCTGACATAATCCAAACGAGGGGAGAACAGGGGTAGAAAACCCGCCCAACGCTAACTGACTCTGACACGGTCTGTACCTTGTTTCATCTTGGATATAGCAGGAAACACCTCCTGACGTTACCGACGTTCCATTTGTCAACATTAACGATCGTAGCTTGTTGCGAAGAGTCAGAAGCAAGGGTGGGAGAGAGAAATAGGCATTTCAACGAACTGTCGCGTGCAGGTCGCGATCTATTTTCGCAGAAACAGCTGCTCTAGCTACTGCTGCTTTTCTTGTGTGAGTGTGTGTGTCATGTAGTGTTTGCCGATTCTTAAACCCCCCATTCCCATACCCCGATGTCATCCACAAAACGAACAGGGCCATCAAGTACCTTCCGCGTGAGTGTTTCTTCTCCCGATCCTCTTCGTATGTGGATGGTGGAGAATGGTTGTCACACACGAAGACAGACTCGGAATCCAAGTGAGAGAGTTGTTTTATGCAAAAAAAGCATTGCCCGTAGTCTGTTGGGTTGGAGGAAAAGTTGGGACAGTTTTTGTGGTACTTCAAAATTTCAATTTTATTTCCTTCTTGAAAGGCTTGCCACAATATGTTAGAATTTGTGAGACGCAATGATCTCAACAGGATTAAAAAACCCGCACATAAATCTTATTGGAAAACTTGTCTCATAAACCCACAACCATACCACACGAATCCGATACGATTTGAGAATGTTTTGGTAACGGTTACCGGGCGTCTTACCGCGTGAAACGTTGACTGTGTGCGAAATCGCGGTTGCGGTGTGCAAATAAAGATACATTCAACCACCCACTCCCTTCTCCCTGCACGAACACGACAACATCGACGAACGCTTTTTGAAACCGGCACGAGTGGGTTCGCCGCGACACAACGCGCGCACCGTGTGCGCTCTCTGCAGTACCGCCAGAACGAACGAACGATCAGCACGAACTTGTCGCGGACGAGCGATCGAGCGAAAAGTAACAGACCGAAAACAAAAAAAACGAAACGAACCGGATTTCGAACTTCTAAACCAATAACCAGCAGTCGCAGCATCTTATCCCCCGGTGCTGTTTGCAGCGAACAAGCGAACGAGAAGCGTTTGAAAGAGTCGGAGAAGCTGAAACTCCAACACCCTCATAACGCAAATAAGCAACAAAAAGTGACAATTTCGAACGCAAAACTATTAAACAAACAAGGAAACTAAAACGATCGAAACCATCACTTGCCTCGCGAAAACGAGATCTTTTTGGTGCAGGTTTTGGAACGAGTGAAGTGAACAAACTGAGTACGACAGAACAGCCACAGAACGTGAAGCTTCTTGTAGGTGAAGGTGCTGCTGGTAGTGGCTTGTGTGTTGTACACCGGGGCAGAGAGTAAATAAGTGCCTTTCTCGGCACACCGTAATCACCCGGTGCCTGCTGTGAACCAGTGAGCGTCCGTCCATTTACAGGTGTGTGACAACGTCATCGCGAAAAATCAACACTATCTAACGGTGCTGTGTGGTGATCGTGTGTTTTGGGAATTGCCAGTGGCTTCATCGGCGGTCTTACACTGCGCCAGTACTACTGAGAAAGCTAGTAGAAGTTAAAAATAATTTCCCAACCCAACTGTCTTCTTCGGGTTCGTGCTCTTTGGACCAAAACGGTGTGCAAACGGTGCAAAGGATAATATGGGGAGCAATAGTGGTGTGGTGTTGGTCGTTGGTGAAGATCGTTAATAATATTTCTAAGCATTTGCCATCTTTTGTGTGCCGGGTGGTGGTGGGCGGATGGGTGGGTGGTTGGTGTTGAGCAGGGTACAATTTTGGAACAATGCCCAAGTAGAAGTTAGTTCCGAGAAATCGCCAAGGTTATCACAACATGGTGTGCCTGTGTGCGCTTCTGATGATGGTTAATCGTAAATGGGTTGTGAAATCGTGTGGCACGGTTGAATTCCCTTTTTGGACATTACTATTCCAAACGCATTAATTCTTAATTATGATCTCCAATGGGTTTGCTACGTGTCGCAAGATCGAGATCGATTTAGCTCATGCTCACAAACACACCTGAAACGTGCTAACGACGATCGCACATGTGTTTGAAAAAAAAAGGAACGTGATCTTTAAAGACGTGCTTATTGGGTTAAATTACTTACAAAACGTGATCGTTCGCAGTTCATGCCCCCTACCAAAAAGCAATGTGTCAACACCAACAAGCGATGCCAAGTGAATCCAACTCCCTCCATTCACACTTGTTATCTTGAGCGTCTTTTTCAATAGATCCTCTTGCACTCGATTGCATTCCCCAAGCATACCTCCCAAGCGCTTCAATGGTACATGGTACAGACATATCTTGTAATTGTTTTATTGCCGATAAGAGCACCGCGCTGAGGTGTTACACTCACCCACGCCCATCACTACGGTGACAAGGGATGTAAACAAAAGTACAACTTCCGGTGGACATTACTCATCGTCGGTCGTTAAAATTAGCACCGTTTGCAAACCGGTGCCATTGTCTCCCTCCCATTCACTTGTGTAGTGTCAGCAGTTGACACGGCTTGCCTGATAGTGGAGTCACCCACAATTCCAGTAGGGCGTGCTGCTGTGCTCACTCATTCATTATGAGTGCGCGATACTATCAATTAGCGATGATGATAATAATAGCCCCACACCCCCCACTGTTATCGCTTTTCACACGCGTTGGAGAGAAGGAGATTTTGATTTGCATTACAACCTGTCCTATTACATACGAATCAGGCAACCGCTGATAATACATCATTTGTGGAGTGATTTGTTTATGGCACACTGGCTTACTAATTAATTCCTTTCGTCCTGTTTCTCCTGCTCCCAACAGTTACTCAACAGCAGGAGCAGCAGCAGCAAAAGCTCCAAGCTGTCGTCGTCCACCTCCAGCACCACGACGAAGCATGTGGAGAAGAGTTCCTCCTCCACGCAGCGTATGTCGTCCCTAACGTCGTCCTCCTCCTCCTCCAGCAGCACAACGTCGGCGGCCGCCGTCAAGCAGGGCCTGGGCGAGATGCAAAACTCAATCGCCGAGATGAAGAACATGATGGGTCATAGCAGCAGCAGCAGCAGCAGCACGTCCCAGAATCTATCAACCACGACGTCGACCTCGTCCATTAAATCTTCCGCCCTTTCGAACCATCGCAAGATGTCGTCCAAAATCAACGATATCAAGTCAAGGTAACGAATCCACTCTCTTCAGTAGAAGCATAACTAAATCCTAAGCTAATTCATTCACTTTCCCCACTTACAGGCTCCGCTCCTCGATGGACAGCCTCGACGATCCTCAGGGAGCCGATCCGCTGGTAACGTTTCCCGACTCCGAAACCGATGACGATCACCTCTCCGGCATGGCCTCGTCACTGAAGCCGCTCGGTGCGAATGGTGGGGGCAGCGGCGGCATCCTCGTGCCGAACGGTACCAATCACCACCATCAGGCACTGATGAACGGGTGCGCCGCCGCCGGCACGACCGTCGATACGGTCAAGTTCGAGCAGAAGAAAATGACGTCCGAGTCGAAGACGAAGGTAACGACGGACGGTTTCAGCAGCGAGCAGGCCACTATCAACTCGGCCGAATCGAAGAAGCTGCAGGCGGGCGACCTGCAGTACCAGGAGCAGGCCGCCCTCGCCGCCACGAGCAGCCGGATGGAGGTGGACGGTGTAACCGCGGAGGAGAAGGGTGCAATACTGAAGGTAGGTGCACGGGAGCTACATCAAGCGAAACATGATAGCGTCCGGCCACAACGGGAACACATCAACGAGGCCGTGATTTATGACCGCGCGCGAGCGGAACTTAGTCGGTCACTTGCGATAATCAAGGTTCCTCGAAGGAGAGAGTAGCTTCCCTGCCCGGGGTGAATCAGCACACTTGCCAAGATGTGCTCTTATTGCGCTTTGCCGCCTGTGTGTGTGTGTGATACCCGATGAGTCATCAGCCTTTTTTTGCATCGATCCTTCCCCAATGAAGCGAAACTGCGAACGAAGGTCGTTTTTAGTACAATTTTAGTACAGAAGCTCTTTGGCACGCTTGCTCTTTGCTTTTGGCCGATGCAGGTGATTAGTGTGTTGTGTAGGTCATTTTCTGTTCGGCTGCACATACTGATTTGTTGTGACCAACTACACAGGCTTGTCAATGTCAACCAGATGGCAAATCAATCCAGGACATGCGCATTTCCCTGTTCCCGAGGCTCCGCTTGCTTGCCAACGTTCGCGTTGGGCGCGTTGGTACGAGCGATTAGTAGTGTTCGGGTGCCCTTTGCAGAAGCATGTAGTGTATGCACAGCGATAGTTAATCCTTCAATCCAGTGCAAGGACACGGGTTCGTAGACCTTTGTCGCTTTGTGTGTGTGTGTGAGTGTGTGCATGTCATTTTTCAGCGTGACAGTGCAGCGACAGTGAAGGAATGTGAGCTGTGTCGGTCTGTGTTGTTGCGCCTTATCTCTCTGTCTCTCGCCTCCCGTCACGGCTGGCATAGTGTGCTTAGGGATGTTTGTGACACGTTACGTAATTCGCATCGGTTTGCTAAACCCATCTAAAGTGCATTGGTGCAACGGGGGGAAAAACAACCGCCGCGGTAGTGTGCTAATCAGTCGGCCGTATTGGGCGACGGTGGGCGTATTGAACCATCGCACTGGCATCACGGTACGTACAAACAACAAACAAGTGTTTGTCCCGTTTCTTCGACTAGTTAAGACTAGTTGCACATTCGTTGCTGTATCGATTTTCCATTCCAAGCGGCCCTTACGGCTGCGGTTGTTTCCCTGCCATGGCTGGCTGGTTCGTGCCGGAATGTATGCACGGGGTTCCGTGTTTTCCCATCACTCATCAATAAAGGGGGTATGGTTTTTGGTGTGTTTTCGTGTGCGCGCTTTTGGGTTGAAGTGAGTTTTACTTTGGCAAACCAACATGCTACGTGTGACCTTCATAGAGTGGCGTGTCCGAAGCGCGTCATAAAGAAATATGATTTTAGTACTGCCAACAACTTCGTCCGTTCGTTCTGCGTGGGTCAGTGTGAAGTCTCTCTCGAGGGAGAGGGTGGGAACGTTTTGTTTTGTGATAATCAAGCTGGTTAGAGGCGGGACAGACGGTTCGGTCCTTTGTGACATTCAAGAGGGTTAGCAGAAGTGAACAACAGACCAAAATGGTAAATTGAAAGGACACAAAGGTCGTACCAGTGCACATGTCCTTAACAAGGGGAATCTACACTCGGTATTTGGTGATTTTGCTTCAAATATTAGACAAGAAGATAATCCATATGGAAGTGTAAGTTAATTGTAAGCTCCTTCATTTAATGTCCTGAAAATCCTTTTCTACGGAGTGTTGTGGAAATAATTTAATTGTTGTTTATCTTGCCACCAAGTTGTAAGAAGTCTGCTTAAATGCATGCCTTATCTTATGTTCTAGTCGATTTAGTTTACAGCTTCGTTTGCGGGACGAACACCCTCAGTGCCGTATCTCGTAGCTTTATGCCAAATTCGTCGCTGTCTCGATGATTGACAGGGAACAATCTTTGGTTTTCTATACCAGCGAAGAGGCGTCTGTTGGACCTAACAGCTCCAATTTGGCATCCAAACATTGAGCAGGATTTTTCTAAATGTTTGAAACGATGATGAATTCGATAACTTTGTGATATTTTAATGATGTTTTGGGCATCATTTTGTACATAAAACTGATCAAATCCTTAACAAACACTCAACAAATAGTTGTGCTTCTCAGGCAATTGAGAAAGTCTAGCCATATTTGTCTCAGAGGACGACAACTCGATAATTCAGGTCTTTGGAGGACGATAACTCGATATTATTAAACCGTATTCAAACATTTGGTTATACACTATGAATTTTTGGTGACAAGTTAACGCTTTGAGCTGCAATTTTGTTATTTTTATGGAACTGTTGTATGAGATCTTAACCATATTTTCTTCACAAATTGTGAAACTCATAAAACTTGAGTTTTAAGAACATACTGACTGTAACTCTTCCCCCCTTCTAACTTATGTAGGAACGCTTCCTGTTTCAGTTCCTGCTGCTGAAACGTTTACGGACAATACTTCGCACAACTTCTTGAAAGTTATTTATGTGTCCAGTAAGCAAACCAACCAGAGTCAGCTCCAGACCAACCATTCGCCATATCTTGCGTGTACTCTCGAGCACGCATCAAACCCGGTTGCAATCTGCGTTCGCTGCTTACCTCATTCCCCCCTCACAATCACAATGATGCATGATCGTCCACGGACCGGCTTTTGATCGTACCGGCGCGTGACGTACGTCGGGGCAAGGTCCAAACACCAAAACGCGCATTTATGATCGCGGATCGATTAAAAACGAGCACGATCGCGCGCGCGCACCCCCAAAACCGGCAGCGGTTGATGATCGTCCGATATTTCTACACCCCATCCCCGAAACGCCTGATTTATGTCACAGACGTCAATCGACAGCTCTCCCGGGGGGGTGTAAGGGGTGTGAAAAAGGGCAGATAAACCTAATAAAATGCTGCCCCGCCTGTACACTGTAAACCACCGCCAGTGTTTACAACACGGAAAATCCCGCACCCGAACGGCATTTGGCGTCGTTGCGCGAAATTTAGTTTTTCGCGGAAAATCCACACACAAACACAGCGACGAACGTGCGTGTTTGCGTGAACGGACTGTGGGGATCCGAATTTCCCGGTGTGTATGCGCTCGTACGCTCTTGTTGTTGGTAATAGTGGTAGAGCGCCGTAAGCCCTTGCTCAATTTGTTCCTTGCGCCTTCTAATTCAGCGCGATCATCCGACGCGACCAGTCGTCAGTCGACGAGCGGACAAACGACCGAACGATCCACACGGCGACGAGCGCGCGCGTGCTGTGGCCCTCACTCGGCGAGCAGTTCTCGAAACGAAACGAACGGGCGTAACGACGCAAGCAGAGAGCAATACGGCAAAGCAAAAAGAAACGAAACGAAACGAACCAACTTTTTTTTTTCGCGTAAAGTTCTGGTGCGTTCCTGGCCCGCCACAGAGACTTCGATCGATTGGATTGGTAGTTCCAACCGGTGTGTGATTCCAATATCGACAAACTAGTGAGCGCGGAACTACGGGAGAGGATAGTTTCTTTCTTTTATGAATGAAATTTCAACCCTCCCAAACCGCACGGCAGAGTGAGACCCGTGGCGTATTCGCAATAGTGTGTGTGCGTGTGTGCGCGCGCGTGTTGTGTAACACTCTTACCCTCGTTAGTGCATGCGAAATCTGCGAAATCTGCGATCGAAAACGAGCGAACGAACGATCGATCAATTAAGTAATCGAACAAACTAACACAAACCACTGCCGCCGGCACAATGTGCAACCAGGCACCGTGGCCCGTCCGGAAGGGTATCTTCCGGTCGACCGGCCAGTCAGACTTTGTACCCAACCGGACGCCCAGCCCGATCGTGGAGTTCCCACTGTCACCGCCGCCGCCGAGCCAGCCGGGGTCTTCGCCTTCCCCGCTGGGGCCGAACATGGCCAGCAATCAGGGGAGCAGCAGCAACAGCAGCAAATCCGGCAGTCCGGTCCATTCGCACCGGAACGGCATTCAGCTGAACGTGGCCAGCCCGCACTGCAGCAGCCCGCGCGTCACGATCGTCGAAAGTCCGCTCGGCAGTCCGGCCGGTAGCGTGCGGACGACGTTCGAAATTCCGATCGAAAGCGTTGCCCAGGTGAGGTCCATGTCCGTGTCGCGCTCTCGGTACGTTCGGGATGAGGTGAGCGAGGAGCGGGAGGTGAGAAGTCCCGCGTACGTCCTTGACCGTCGGTAAACAATGGGCGAGTTTCGGAAATAGAAAATCCCGAAATGGATGTGGACGCGCGTCCACAAATAGAACATTTTATACTATTTGCCATTATTAACCCTCGGTCTCGGCGTGGCGTAAAATGGAGCGCCTCCCGGTTCCATTGCCGGGTGTTGTCGGGTGTGGGTAAGGGGGCGGCTGGTAATAGAACAACGTGTGTGTGCGTGCGTGTGTGTTTTAGTTTCACTTTACCCGCCAACATCACCACCACCATCACCACCGGTAACAGTATTAGCACCCGCGCACCTATGCAAATGTCTGAAACGCGCGCGCGTCTGTGTACTAAAAATAGTGCCACATGAACAAAGTAAACGAATGAAGTAAAGGCAAAAAAACACCACCAACGACCTACCTTCAGGTATTGACGTGGTGGTGGTGTCTGTCTGTGTGGTTCTGTCCCTACTGAAAAAGAATTCTACAACCAAAAAACCTAACAAATGCACCAACAATTTGCTTGTTGTAACGCATTTCAGTTTCTCGTTTTAAACAGCTTTGAACAACGTGTCGTACACTGCTCCAACGAAAAATTCCAACCATCTCGTACCGCGGAAAAAAAATGCCGCTATGACGTTAGTCGGTTGATCGATTGAAGCAATTTACCGGGGCGTTTTTGGCTGTGGGGGCTGTTTTGAGAAATGTTTACACACACACACACACACACACACACACACACACACACTGGCAGCTCTGTTGAAGATATGACTTTGTTGGATGTTGGAGATGCGATCGAGATGCGATCGTGAGTTGTGTGATCGGGATCTGGAATTGCCGGTATGAGGAGCATTGGTTAGGGGGTTTTAGGTAGGCACCTGTTGGATTGAATTGATCTTGATGTGGATTCAGGCTGTCTTCAGACGGGCTTGTAAAGCTTTGACATTAACCAGAACCTATCAAAGGGTTTACACAGTGATTGGAGCGTATCGCATTCGGAAGTCTATATCCCAGGATACACAGCACAGTACATTCCGAAGATATCAGTAGCAATGGCAATCTCCTCTGTATGCAAATATTGTGTTTTTAGACCAAAATTGCAATGATGTATCAGTACCTTTAACTCTCATTGTCGTCCTGTGATTCATCAACTAAAGGATGACTACCTCAACGTTAGTTTGTTAACAGCAGTTTCGAATAATTCAAACAGTTTCGTCACACGACGTTATCTGTCAAATTGAACACTACATATGCTGTAATGTTACTTGTACAACCGGTCTAATTAAAGGTCCTCAAATGTGTTGAATATCCGCGAGTAGTTATCGCTACTGGAAATCAACGAAGGCGCGGGGTTTCAAGTACTGTCGGCACTTCCTGAAACACAACTCTTACACCACGTCACGTGTAACGCTGTGGCAATCTTCCTAGCCAGTTTTATCTAGTTGTGGATAGAGTGGATTTTGGTGCACAATCAATTCGTACCGAGTAGAAGACTAACGATGTTTTGAATCTCTGTCGAATGATTACGATATATATATGTAAGGGGGTTAGCTCGTGTCAGAACGTGTGAGCGGTGAGTGAGGTACTTTACTTAGAACGCAGTGTTGTGTGGGCGCCACGCCACCATTAGCGACGCAAAAAGCTTACCAGCACTTTACTGATACGAGCAGGTCTCTGCACTCTCTCTGCTCTCTCTCTGCTCTCTACTCTTTCTCTCTTCGAGCTACATTCATATAGATAAGCTTATCTGATTGCAACGTTCTTTCACAACGTTTCTTCTCTGCTCACTCTTCAACAGGAAGCCCGGTCGTTAAAAATGGGAGACTTTCAGCAGGCAGAGGCAAACAACATTGCAGCTCACAGTCGGAAAGTACACAGTGACCACTTTAGGTAACGGTTGTGTTTCACTCCCCCCGTTGGGCTTTTATACTAAATTCTTTCCATTTTCTACCCCTTTGCAGTGCGGAAAACAAAGCAATCTCGCAGGCCCAGCAAAAGCAGACAGTGTCCGCGAGCGGCATCTTCAACCAGGAAAAGCACGTCTCCTCCACGACCCAGTCCACCTTTACGATGTCGAACACGAGCACGATCAGCTCGTCCTCGCAGATGAGCACACTGTCGTCCTCGTCGTCGGCCGCCCTCGGCGACGACTTCCCCTCGTTCGAGGACTTTGAGCGGTTGGGAAACACGCCCGAGGAGATCGACAGCACGATCATGAAGTACTCGAAGCATCTGGCCAACTATGTGCAGAATCTGCAGCAGACGGAGCAGCTGAAGAAGGCACCGACGCTGCTAAACCACATGAACGAGATCATTCGGCGGGCGTGGGCTGTCCCAACGCACGGCCACGAGCTCGGTGCCAGTCTGTGCGACACGCTGCGCAATACGGGCGGGTTGGACATACTGATGCGCAACTGTGTGGATAACGATTCGGAGGTGCAGTTCTCGTCCGCCCGGTTGCTGGAGCAGTGCCTGACGACCGAAAATCGAACGCACGTGGTGAAGAACGGGCTGGACAAGGTGGTGAATGTGGCGTGCGTCTGTACGCGCAACAATGCGACGGATCATTCGCGCGTCGGCACCGGCATACTGGAGCATCTGTTCAAGCACAGCGAGGACACGTGCTCGAACGTGATCCGGCTCGGCGGGCTGGATGCGGTGCTGTTCGAGTGTCGCAAGAACGATGTGGAAACGCTGCGACACTGTGCCGGTGCGTTGGCCAACCTGTCGCTGTACGGTGGGTCGGAGAATCAGGAAGCGATGATCAATCGGAAGGTGCCGTCCTGGCTGTTCCCGCTCGCCTTCCACAACGACGAAAACATCAAGTACTACGCCTGTCTGGCGATCGTGGTGCTGGTCGCAAACAAGGAAATTGAGGCGGAGGTGATCAAATCCGGCACGCTCAATCTCGTGGAGCCGTTCGTGACGACGCACAACCCGTCGGAGTTTGCCAAATCGAACCTGGCGCACGCGCACGGGCAGAGCAAGCACTGGCTGCAGCGGCTGGTGCCGGTGCTGAGCTCGAAGCGCGAGGAGGCGCGCAATCTGGCCGCGTTCCATTTCTGCATGGAGGCGGGCATCAAGAAGGAGCAGGGCAACACGAACATCTTCAAGGAGATTGGAGCGATCGAGCCGCTGATCCGGGTGGCCAGCTCGCCGAACGCGATCGCGTCCAAGTTTGCGGCGCAAGCGCTGCGGCTGATCGGGGAGGAGGTGCCGCACAAGCTGTCCCAGCAGGTGCCGCTCTGGTCGACGGAGGACGTGCGCGAGTGGGTGAAGCAGATCGGGTTCGGCGAGTACGAGCAGAGCTTCTACGACTCGAAGGTGGACGGGGATCTGCTGCTGCAGATGCAGGACCACAACCTGTGCGACGACATCGGGATGAAGAACGGCATTCTGAGGATACGGTTTCTGCGCGAGCTGCAGAACCTGAAGAAGATGGCGGACTACAGTTCGCGCGACACGGACGGGCTGCACGCGTTCCTGAGCCGCATCGGGCCGGAGTACACGATCTACACGTACACGATGCTGAATGCGGGCGTGGATATTGAGTCGCTGCGGACGCTGGACGAGGATCAGCTGACGGCGACGTGCGGCATTACCAATGCGATCCATCGGTCGCGGATTCTGCAGGTGATTAAGCTGAACGAGTCGATCCCATCGTTCCGGTCGGAGCAGAGCGCGGAGAAGAATCTGGACGTGTTTGTGAGCTACCGGCGCAGCAATGGGTCGCAGCTGGCGAGCCTGCTGAAGGTGCACCTGGAGCTGCGCGGATTTTCGGTGTTCATCGACGTGGAGCGGCTGGAGGCGGGCAAGTTTGATAACAATCTGCTGCAGAGCATTCGGCATGCGCGCCACTTTCTGCTGGTGCTGACGCCGGATGCGCTGAACCGGTGCATCGATGATGTCGATTGCAAGGATTGGGTACATCGGGTGAGTTCTGGAAGAGACTGCTTATCGCGCGATCTCAATATTAATGAAAATCCCCTTGCTATGTTTTAGGAAATTGTCGCCGCACTCAACTCCGAATGTAACATCATTCCCATCATCGACAACTTCCAGTGGCCCGAGCCGGAAAAGCTGCCCGAGGATATGCGCGGCGTCTGCCACTTTAACGGCATACGCTGGATCCACGACTATCAGGACGCCTGTGTGGACAAAGTGGAAAGGTGAGGGGACGGCTAATGGGGCTAACTGCATGCCTCCTGTGTGTGCACACGCTAGTTTTTAGTACAGCACAAGAAGCTAGTATGTTGAGGGCTCTTTTGTTCTATGTTTGTTGGTAGTTCCTGTTGGAAAGTTCGTCCCACGTCCCTTAACTCCATGCACGCACCACATTATTAGGAAGTTTTGTTATTTGTGTTCTGTTCCCTCTCCTCCTCCCCCCCCACTATTGCGCACATATCACTTTGCACACCCTCTGCACCTCGATTGGTTGACTAAAACCGTTGCATGCTTTAAATTGCCGTCCATTTTCCCCGTTCTGCTAACCCTTCATTCAGTCTCTCTGGTCCTTGTCCTGCTGGTAGATTGCAATTAATAGTAGTATTTGTAGCGGTACTAGTACCCCACTCCAGTGTTTCTCACTACACCAGCCATATGTATCTCTTCTCATTTCGGCGTCATTCCGTTGTTTCTTCCCTGTTTCTGCAGGTATCTTAGAAATTCCATTAACCATAACAAACGCTCAAACTCTACGCATAAAGCTAGCTAAAAAGCCTTACCGCAGCAAGAGAAAGATGCAAAGAGATAGTGTGTGTGTCTAGTGTGCGAATGTGCGTGATAATGAAGAATATGTGCTTTGCGAGACTGATCGAGACCCGAAACGCGGAACGACATAACCTGCCTGCCGCCTGTCTGTGGAGTGCTGCTGTTTGTTTTTGCTTGCTCGCACACGTGTATGACCCGTGTGTATGTGTACTGCCTGCCGACGCCTAAACGCCTAAATTTGATCTCAGCTAAATTAAGCAACTCAGCACAAACAGGAACGGGACGAGGCTCTCTACAAAACCGGCCAGCTCTCATCAGTGTGCTTTTTTGTTTTTGCTCAACGGTGGCGGTGTGATAGTAGGACATGTTGCGTGTGCGTGTGGGTAAAGGGTGGACATATCTGTTATGCTTGTTTTGTTCGTGGTCTGCTGGGGATTCTGGGAGGGGCGATGTGTCCTAACTGAAACTAAATGTGTTGGAGTGCCTGTGGCGTGTGCTAAAACCAAAGGGGGAATCCGTGTTTGGGGCGGAGGTGAATGTGCATGGAATGGTGTGGACCCAGTTGGAAAAGGATAGCATACACACACACGCATAGATACACAAAGGCACACAGAGACAACCGTAAGGAATCAACTCGACACGAGGTGAGCCTGCTCTGGCATGTACTTCAGTTTTGTTTTGTTCATTAACAACTTCATTCGCGGTGAGGTGTTTTGTTCCTCACTCCCAACACAGAGTCTTTGCCAAGACTTTTGGAGTTTTGTTACACCCATTCTAAACCTCTTTTGTTGTTTGAATTCATCTGTTAATTTACTTTTGTTGGTTTAAGTTTCATTTTAATCCTTTTAATACTCTTTATACTAATCGAACGCTTTGTGACTTTGCAGGTTCATGCGAGCGGAAATGAATGGTCGCGGAGGATGCGGACTGCTGGACCATGGCAGCCGGCTGCTCAGCCGCCAGCCGGGCGATGCGACGCCCACGTCCGCCATCTACCAGCGCATGCACAGCAACGATTCCGGCAAGAGCAGCGACAAGGAGAACAGCCGGAACCTCGAATGACTAGATGCCCCTTCGGTTGCCCACCATCCGGGGCCGGGTGCGGCGGGCGGCGGTTCCACCGGCTCGCTGAACGGCCCCGGTACGGGTGCACCCGCCCCGACCGCCCCGCACCATCCACCGCGGTCGTATTCCTCGCAGCTGGCGCAGCTGTACCGCAAATCGGCCAGCCCGGCCCGCCAAGGCCCTACCGGGGGCAGTGCGGGGGCACGCGGTGCCGCCCGGTACGCCACCAAACCGGCCCGCGGAGTGCCCGGTGGGATGAATTCGCTCCCTCGCCCGCTGCACCACACAGCGCGACCGTCCACTGCCGAGCTGCGGCGCAGTTCGGCGGCCGGGTTGAACGTGGTGTCCCAGCGGCCACCGTTGCCGCCGAAGATTGAGCTGCGCAGCCACAGCTACGATGGGCTACTGGACGATACGGCTCGGTTGCAGCGTGGCAAGGCCGGGAGCCGGGAGGGAACGGAGGGTGTGGGGGTGAAGAAAGCAACCGAAGGGAATGATGAGGATCGAGTGGATGGACATCGGGAGACGCCCATCGCCGAGGACCAGCAGGATCAGGAGGAACCGATTAAAGTGGCGTCCCAGATCAGGAAGCTGTTTGCGGAGCCAGCCAGTGGAGGAGGAGGAGGAGGGGGAGGAGTGGGCAGTTCGGCCGGTTCGGAATCGTCGTCGATCAAGAGCAAAAACCGGCGCTCGCGCAGTATGGACGATCTGTTCGACGACGAGCAAGCGGCCGGGCCGGATTGTAACTTCCTCGACAGTACGCAAAGCATGGAGACGCTGCTGGAGCCGGTTACAGCGGATAAACAGCCCGATACGCCGCCGCCCGTCGCCTGTTCGATGGGTGGAAACATCTGCCTAAACCGACGGTTTGTCCCGCAGGAGGAGGAGGAGCAGGCAGTGGCACCGGAGCTGTCCCGCCCAACATCACAGGAGCAGCTGTGCGAGAAGGAAACGATCACGGTGGACAGTACGCCCCGGTTTCAGGGCGGTCCGCCCGGTCCCTCGCAGAGGGACGACGGTGGGACGCCGGAACTGCCGGACGAGGAGGACGTCCAGTCGTCGCACTCCTCCGTCACGTCGTCCGCATCGGGCGGGCCGAAGAAGGCGCCCAAACCGCTGATCAATCGCTACGTCAAGAAGGTGAAATCTTTCATGAAGATGTAACCGAGCTGATCGCACTCGAATAAGTAGTTGTTAAGGAGGGTGGTAGGAGGTGGTGCTGCTGCACGGCAGGCAAAGCCAGGCCATTCTTTTGTGATCCTTTTTTGCGAACCGAACGTGTGTCACATGGGCACCGAGAAAACAAAAACCGATAAAACCGACAAGCGCAACCTTCTCCACACTGCGGCCGATGGTTCCGCGATTCTCCACTTACGTTACGGTTGCGTGTGTGTTACACGTTTATTTTTGCTTTTAAATAGAATTTGACTATGCGATGGCAGGGATGGGTGGCGTTAGTGTTAGGCCATAGGAGTTTTTGTTTTTAATATTTAAAAAAAGAAAGTTAGTTTCGCTCTTTTTCCCCTTTTTATCCCTTTTTAAACCAACTCGCTCGACAATCATCGCAAACGATGGCGATGAGATAGTTTGGGGGGGGAGGAGGGTTTTACAAACTGTTCCATTAAGCTAGCAAGGATAAGAAGACACAACAAGAAGCATACACAGAAAACATATTTACCCCTTAGCGCTTAATACCACTGTCCTTCGATCGATGTATTTTTTGTCGTGCTAATTTAATATTACCAATCGTACCACAACAACTGCTGCTATTACTACTTCTTTTACTACATCTACTACTACTACTACTACTACTACTTACATCATTGTGATTAGTTTCGCGCATACCGTCCGCTGTTGTTTGCGTGCGGGAGTGCTGGAACGTTGTAAAATATATTATTTAGACATATAATGGCGAGGGTGCGTAGGAGGGAGGAGAAGAGTACCTCTCCTTCCGCCGCTGTGGCCCTCCGGTACCGTCAAAGTATCTAGCTAGGCGATAGAACCCGGTACCCGGTAGTAGTATTTACCGATTGGATGTTAATAATTCTTTCCCGAGTATGTAAATATGCGCTAACTCTCTCACTTTCTCTCAATTTCTCAATCACTTTTGCACATACGCAATGCCGTCGTTTGATGCTACTTGTTTGCGCGATTGTGCGCGCAAAAACCGCTAAGCAATGGATACATTTGACCGTGTATGTTGCCGTTGTATCATGTAAACCGTTTAAACCTCTTACAAGCTGTAGCTCTAGAGCACTAGAGCAGTGCAGGGCTGTGGTGGAATTTGGATAGTAGGGGGCGAAGGCGCGACCATGCGTCCATGCTAAGAAAAAAAAACAAAGTGCTTTAAAAACTGTGAAACCTCGGTGTAACCTTGAGATGATTTAGGGAGAAAATGAAAACATAGAACGACAACAAAAAACATAAGATACACACACACACACGCAAACAATTGTATGTTTTTAATGATATCAATAAAGCAAAAACCACACTCACAGCTAAACGATGCTAAGATGGGGTGCGCGTTTTTGTAGAACAGCGTACGAGAATGATGAGAAACTGTACGGCTAGAGGTAAAAAGATGCAAGGCGTCATCCATCAAGTACGTAACCCTCCTCCTCTAGTGTAACAAACTGTAACGTTGGAAGAAAGCCGTAGTGATGGTTAAAGTTGGCAAAAATCCGGAGTCGACTCCGATCCGACTCCATTTAATTCGGAATCGACTCCGGAAGGTAGGTCCGCCCTGCATCAACCGGTGTCGTTCGGAATCGTCCGGAATCGCCCGGAGTCGTCCGGAATCGCCCGGAGTCGTTTTGAGTCGTTGGGAGCCGTCCGGAGTCGTTCGAAGTCGTTCGGAGGCGTCCGGAGTCGTCTGGATCCATCCGGAATCGGCTACTAACAGAGTCATCCGGAGTCGTCTGGAGTCGGCCGAGGTTGGCCTTCGAAACAAAGGCCTGTATAAGAAGTGCACGCGCAAAATGAAACACAAAAAAAACACAACGAAAGGAAATGTCTGATCACAAGCACGAAGGCTCCTGTTGATTCTGACCAACTCCGATTCCGGTCGACTCTGAATGACTCCGGACGACTCTGAACGACTCCGAACGACTCCGGCGACTCCGGACGACTCCTACTGCGAACAACTCCTACTCCGAACGACTCCGAACGACTCCGAACGACCCCTGACGACTCCGAACGACTCCGGACAACTTCGAACGACTCCGAATGATTCCAGAAGGCTCCGGACGACTCCGGGCGTTTAGTGGTTCCATTTTGCCGGAGTCGGAATCGGACTATAAATAGTTGGAGTTGGACCAGAGTCGTGGATGCGCTCCAGAGAGCACATCACTAGAAAGCCACCCTAAAATTTCGTTTGAAATGAAACAAGATAAAATTATATCATATTTTACATAACGGCCAGGGTACATAAAGGCCGTACTCGCTAGTGTAATTCGCTTTTCACTAGCGCATCTAGCGGCAGCTGACCGAAGCTTTTTTACCAAACAATTTGGATCTGCTTCAGAAAATATGTTATTTTTCTATGCTTTTTTTTACTTACAATGAACTGGAAAAGTTTTGTAATTAATAGATAAATATGTTATGCAAGTATTTTCGCAGCCATTTTCGCATCAAAAAACGATGAAAGCACTACTTAATTATGAGATCCGCCACGACCATTCCCTCGATGGTCAAAAAAAGCTTTCACCAGCCGCCGCCAGATGCGCCAGTGAAAATAGAAATTACACTAGCGAGTACGGACAATGTCCCCCGGCCTTAAGGAAAAGTTGTCCCATACAGCAGTCACATTCTAATAAGATTCTGATAATCAGATTCTACGTCCGTGGTAACGAAATTGCGTCATGGCGTCATCCATAAACTACGTAACGCTTATAGGGGGAGGATGTCTTCATCATCGTGTAGGACTTCCGATGATCAAAGGTCAAATAATGGCCGTAACAACCAAACTACGATTTAATAAGCTAATAAGAGCGAGTAAGCTATAAATCTTTTCACACTAGTGAGAGCTTGACAAATGGATGATCAGGATCGACTAGAGAGATCGATAGAGCTTCCTCCTGATTTGGATGATCTCCTGTTACGATACTTTGAATTTTAGTTTGAGCTAGTAGCGTTTCGATTTAAAATAGCTGAAATAGCTGCATATCTTTCCAATTAAAACGAGATTAAAACGACATTAATTCCTAACGTGACGCTCTGGTTTGATTCCCGAAACGATCGAGTACAGTTCCGACTTCCTTTTCTTCTTCTTCTTTTCCATTTGGCCAGCATCACAACCATACAGAACAGAATTTTTCTCTCACGGGGACCCGTAATTATCCAAAACCCGTTTGCTTACATCCTCTTACATCTTTCCTACAAAAACCCTTAAAGAAATACGAAGCAAATGTGCATTGGATAAACATAAACAATAAACAACAATATCACCAAAACAAACGCCATTCTCCCACCAGCCAGCCAATACTACTTCCTCCTCGCTGGCAAAAGTGCAGCGAGTGCAGCAATCCGTCACAGTGCAATCCATGCCCCGCAGACGCTGACGGTTGCCAGTTTGTGTCCGATACAGCCACAGCCACACACGAAGCGGAAACAAATCCAACCGAACCAACCAACCAAAAAAATAATGTTATAGTAGGCTCTGGAAAGGGTTCATTAACTTTATGGTCCCTCTGGACGATGATCCATAAACATAAACACACACACAGGGCGTAACACAAAAATCAAAGTGTGCTTTGCTGTGCAATTTATTGCAGCTGCATTACTGATCTGATGCATTCTTGTGTTCGGTCGATGCATCTCTCCCACGCAGCTTTTGCACTTGATGTTGTTTAATTTGTTTTTCTTTTTAAAGGGTACAATACACACACACGCAGCACGAAAAAATCCCTCACATACATGTTCTAGTTTGCAACCCTAAATGGCTCGTGCCAATGCCACATGCCGTGGCTTGTTATTGGAAGTGTTTATCTCTCGCCAAGTCCAGCCCTGCCCTTGTGTGGCCAAAAAGATAGGCAAACTTCGATAAGAGTAATTCGAGAACTTTGGAAGCTTTGGTTTTTGGGAACGAATCTTCTTTCCCTTGCACACTACTGCTCAGAGACCACGGGGATATCATGTCCGAAGGCCCTGCATGAGGATGCCTGGTACAGTCAAGCAAAATAAATACGTACAGTCGTTTTATTTTCTCAACAAACCCGCCCTCTGTCCCCTCCCTCCCGGGGCTCAATAAACAATGATTTGTTTTTCCGCGTCCTGTTTAGTGCCTGTCCCACTTGAGAAGGGGAAGGTGGATGTACAAAAAACACGCACACGACTCGACGATTTAGAATAATTTCTACGACCTTGCATGTCTGTGTGTGTTTTCCCCCCATTGAACATGAAACATTATGCAATCGATTGCACGTGAGGAAGGTCAGGGGAACGGAGGGGCTATTTGTGGGAGATTGTTTTGGAGAGGTTGTGTGCAGGTTGTGTTTATGTGTGTTGCCCTTGGGCTGATTTGTTTGGTTGGGAAGAATAGAGAGAGAGATACAGAGAAAGATCCACACAGAAATAGGTTGGGATAGGTAAGGATTCTAAGTAAGTAGACGTTATGTGTACACTTGGTGGGTTCGTGGATGGGTCCAACTGATATTGTTGCGTTGAATAAGACTTGAAGGAGGAATTTAATGAAGAAATTCATCAAAAAAGGCTTACAAAAAAGGCCCATATCGCTCCTGGAACTGATCCTTAAACCACACCGGTCTTGAAACTATTTCTGAACGCATACCGACTTGTTGACTGACTCTATAGCGATTCTGAATCTAATCCTAAACTCATACCGGTCCTGAAACTGTTCACAAATGTAATTAAAACATCAAAATCTGATGAAACGGATTGCGGGCCAATAGCGGTCCAGGATCCTGCAAAGTTCGATTTACTACTATTCAGCTACTGAGTTTGGTAAACTCGATCTCAAAATTCAGTGATCCAAGTAGCTAGGAAATAATAAAACTACGACGGGACGGACCTCGAGAAACCCCCAGCTTTGCAAAAACCAATGTGAGTGTATATATCAGGTGGGCTTAAAGTGTTCTTCCGCACCATAGTGAGTTGATACATCAGGTGGGCTTATGCAGTGCAATTTGATGTCTAAAAACGAAAAGAGGGAGAAATCTGGTTTGACAGTTAGATCCATAACAAACTGGATGCTTTAATGATTTTCCTTTGTACTCACTCCAAAGTCTATCCAAAACATTCACAATTTTACTCGATATTTGAAATCAATCAGTGGTCTGTATAACCGAACTAAAGGATATATGCACTGGTACTCTGTTAAGTTCCTCACTTTAAGTATGATAGCTTATTTGGTTCGGTTGGTACACTGCGCTACTTGCTTGCTGGCTGAATAATTGTAGCCTATATAGATTTGGTGCAGGAAATGTTTGATTAGAATCCAGTAATCTTCAAGATCATCTCGTTTTAATCCAAGAACTGGCCATCAAGTATGTTTTTTGGCTTCTTTTTTCATGCTTCTTCTTCTTCTTCTTTTTGGCACAACAACCGCTGCCGGTCAAGGCCGGCCTGAACCCACTAGTGAAGTGGGCTTTGGCTTTCAGTGACTTTTTGTTACCGTAGCAGGATAATATTAGTCAGTCCTACGTATGGGTGGTGCACGGTCTATTCGGGGCATGAACCCATGACGGGAATGTTGTTAAAGTCGTTCGATTTGACGACTGTACCACCAGACCGGCATGCTACGCCTGAGTAAAACCACATACAATTACTGCGAGATACTGTTTAAACTTCAAGGCATACTAGATTTTGTTATAGAACAAACTGTCTAATTGTGTGTCGATGTATTGGTGAGGAAGAACACCATAAGCCCACCTGATATGGAACTCACTTTGCCAAAAACCCTCGCAAATCCCACAGCCTGCTGGAAAAAAATCAGGAAAAAAATTTAAAACTGCTAGACTGATTTGCCATTTGTTGCACACTCCAGGGGAACAGTATTTCATGTGATTGAGTGGGTTTTAGAAAGCTCAAAAAAATCCCAAATATCCTATTTTTGTACAGTTATAAACACTTCAAATTCTATAACTGCACACTGAACTGACTATAACGCACTGAAACTTACCAAAAAGAGTTTTGTAATTGATGTTTTTTTCTTTCTATCGAGCAACGTTTAGGACTATATGAAACGCTGTTACAGTGAACTCTCTCTTATTTGAGTGGCGAAGGGACTGTCGAATAAGAGCGGTTTTCAAATTACAGAGATTGAAAGTGAATGAAAAGTGCATACTAACTAGAAAGAGACAGAACATTTAGTATGCAGCCTTAACTGTTGGCTATAGGAAACTTCGAACACGATTGTAGATTGGAGCATATATCATTCAATAACCATGACAACACCATACATAAATAGGAGGGATACATTGTTCAGAGGTTTTCCAAATTAGAGAGACAAAAATGAACTGAGAATGACGGGATTGTGAAAATTTTTCAAATAAGAGGCGTTTTGCAAATTGGAGAGGTTTCAAACAAAAGAGGGTTCACTGTACATTAAACGGTTGTTCTTGGTTCAAGCCTGAATTACATGTGTAGCTGTCAGACTGTAATTAATCAATTTAAATCAATTGAAACAATATAAAATGATCTCCCAATATGTTTTTTCATTCTAAAAAGAAACGGAAAGCAACCCAAATTGCAATACTGCTAACTCATAATTACATACCCTCACACCCCAAAACTGCACGTTTTAATCACATTTAAAGCAATTTTCAAGGGGGCCGGAAACAATAACACACCTTTGGGTGACACAAAAAAGAGAGGAGGAATTAAAACCTGCTGTCACGAGATCCGTTGTGCCGTTAATTTTGTTATCTTTGCACAAACGTTCGCCTTTTAAGCCGGCCAAAATTGATCCCTCCTGCACAGCCACCCTGACGAGTGAGTGTTATTCTTGGCACCCTCTCGAACCGGGGCGAAAAAAAAACACAAGAAAAAAAAAACCTGCACTGGACACAACACAACTATTTTGATAAGTCACCTGTTTTGTTCTTCTTTCCTTCTGCACTCCACCAGCGCGAGGTGGTGGTGGTGGTGCTGCTGGATGATGTTTTCTTTCCATAAATGAAGGCTGCTGTGTCAACACTTATGTCACACTCTTGTTGCGAGCAGCAGCAGCAGCAGCAGGGCCCTTTTTTCCTTTCTTCTCCGCTTTTGCATGCAGAACAGCACATCCTTTTACTTGCGTTCGTTCGTTGCATCGTCGTCGTTCCACCGTGGGATGTGGCCTGGTACCTGTGCCTCCGTGTTGCAAAAAAGGATGCAAAAAGGGAGGCAAAAAAGGGATACGTGCTTTTGTTTTTATTCCCATCTTCTGACTGATTAGCGTGACCAAGCAGTGGTTGCTAGGATTGTCGCTGTGGACAGGTTGTGGATTGGGAAATTTGCAAGAGAAAAAATACGGAAGAGAGAGATAGAGAATGAGAGACGGAGAGAAAGACAGAGTGCATTTTTAATCTCATCACGCAAAAGTTAATACGCACCACACCTTTCCCGCATTAACTTTACAATCTTTTTAAATATTCCATTATCCTTTCGCTGATGATAATGGTGGAAAAAAGGAACCTCAAAAAAAAAAAAAGAAAGGCAGTACCAAGATAAACATTGGAAAATCGGATAAAAACAGTAAAGCTGTGTGAGAAATGTGTCCTCTCTTGGGCGTAAATTATTAAAGCATTTTCTTGTGGCCGTTTCCGTTTTTTTCTGAAGTGGGCCCCACAAAAGCAGTGGAAGCAAAGCGAAGAAGCAGCAATTAATAAAGGCGATCAGTGTTTTGGGCGACCATTCTCAAGTGTCCTCTCCCCGCGCGTTAGGTCGAGTGGAATGAAATGAAAACATTTCCCGCTATCGATGATGCATGTGCGTGGTGGCGTGGCTGTTTTTCGGTTTGAATGGGAATGAGGAGGAAAAAACAACAACACCCACCACAATTGTGAAACAATTGTTGAGGGAAAATGCTGAGCCTCAGAGATGCACGGAGAGGTCACATTTGTTGTTTATTTTTCATTTTTATTTCTTTGGAAAAAGTTTAAAGGCTTTTCGTAGCTTTCCTCTCCAGCGGCCACTTGGTAGGTTGGAAAGAAAATATTTAGCTAGGATTGGGGGTTTTGTGACATTTTTGGAATAGGTAGGATGTGTCGAACCGGTAGAACTGTGTGCCGAAGGTGATGCTTAAATTCCAAGAAGAACCAATGAATCGATCGAATAGCGCGGAATGATTGTAATAACAGCACAATTGAGGACATTTGTTCTACAAGTGGACGGAAGTGGGACAGTTTTGGTGGTCGGTTAGAGAATTTGGAAGAGAAGAGAGGAGATGAAAATAGATTGTTGAGTAAGCCGGAAGAAGACCCTTCCAGAGTCCAACATTCTTCCCATATGATGCCAGAAATCAGAAATTCTTGATGTGGAAAGGATCCTGATGATTTAGCTAAAAAAATGAAATAAATAGTTTAAAATATGGTTCATTACGTTTTATCAAGGCTTACATTAGACTTTATTTGGTTTATAATCGATGGTGTTACTCATCATTTGTAGCCCGGCTGCAAGTCCAATTTAGATCAAACCCGCGTTCTTTCTGGCGTTTCTGTAAATCGCGTCAGAAACAGAATGGCATCCCTTCCAACCTATGCCTTGATAATGAGTTCGCTTCTTCTCCCGAAGACTCGAGTAAACTTTTTGCCAAACATTTTACTGGTGTTTTTGTCGACCCCAGCAGCAGAGCTACTATCAGAGTACAGAGTATACTTAATAGAGTTACTGTCACAAAAGATCTTGGAGTATGGATTGACGAGAAACTATCCTTTCAAGAACACATTTAAATCGCCCTTAATAAGGCCAATAAAATGCTCGGTCTCATTATTCGTATGTCCTCTGAAATTACTAATCCTATGTGTTTAAAGTCCCTGTACTGCTGTTGGCTCCGCCCGATACTTGAGAATGCGTCGGTAGTTTGATAGCCTGCCGGCCTAACACTGATCGATAGGATCGAGCGAATTCAGCGAAAATTCACTCGTGGCGCTATCCGCCGTTTTCTTGGACGATCGGATCGAATTCCTTCGTGTCCTATCCGATGCCGTTTGCTCGGGCTAGAGTCATTGAGCACGTGCAACTCTCACATCCAGTAATATTTAATTGCCTGCCTCCTTTTCAATGACTTGGATGTTTCCGCCCTCCTATCCTCGATTCCTATCTATGCCCCCTCACGACAGACCCCCGCTCCTTATTCCTTCCCACCAAACTCGTCATGGCCAGAATGACCCTTTCTTGCGCGCTCTTTCTGCATTTAACGACACGTATCACCTATTCGACTTCAACGTCCCAGTTTCGCAATTCCGCTCCCTAGATGATTTCTCATCCCATATGTTTCCCTAGATTATAACAACACATTTGTAAAACCATAGAGGCCAACAAATTATTTAAAAAATAAATAAAAAGTACTCGTATGCTCTGTCACAAGAAGCTAAAAACTATTTGAATTTAAAAAAGTTAAGACAAAGATAAAAACCTTCTCCAAATTCGTAAAACTTCATTTCAAAATTATTGTTGGTAGGAATTGTAGTGTTTGTAAAATTCACTAGAAAAACATTCTAGATCAGAATTATTGCTAAGCAGCTACGAGAGAAATGTAAACCAAACAGAAAGAAGAAAAATCAAGATAAAAAAAAACAACGTTAGTGAAATTCAAGGAAAAAATGTGCATGCTTACACATAAAATAAGTAGAAATAAGATGAATCTTACCAAACCAATTAATAGAAAATAAAATAAAAACTGATAACACTCTAATGAGCCATTTCAATCAATAAAGCATGAAAACTAATTGCTTCCTAGCTTCATTCAACGCTACGCCACCCACCATGCTGCACCCGAGAACTGCTGCTTCACACAATCACAATCCCCGGCAAGCACGTGGCGCCAACCAACTTGCCCCCCAACCGTGCTAGAAGGGGGGAAACCATCACCCCACACTGTGCTGTGCTCTTTCACAAGGAGGTGGGGGGGGGGATTATGAGCCCCGTCCGTCTCGATCGATGTGCAAGGGGAGAGGCGCATAATTTATAATCGCCCCAGTCGGTTGCTGGCGCCCGCCTAATCCCCGGGATCACGGGTCGGTCGGGAGAAAACCCAATTTGACTCCAATAAAATCATACACCCCTAGGTCTAGGTTGAAGCGGAAAAAGGAGAGAGGGGGCACACACACACACACACACACACACACACACACAGATACGGATTGATATAACGATCATCATTCGGCAATGATTGGGCGAGAAAATATTTACGATCGCGCTGCTTCGGAAGTGTGGCCAAACCGGACCGACGGGGGGTGGGTTTTCCACGTTACAATTTGGGTCACATTTTCTTCGGGTGCGCTTTGCTCGGGTGAAAGATCGAGTACGGAATGGCCTTGAGAGGGGGTGGTTGCACTTCCAAGAAGTTAAATTTGATTTATACAATTTAATTTAAATTTATAAGGAAATTAAACGCAAAACTTGTTTAATGGAGAAAATGTCTCGTAAAAAGGATTAGCATTAAAAAACCGAAAGATTGCCCTTCAATTCCAAATCGTTACAACAAACCAGACGAATAAAAACACTGCTATCTCACATGGGCCACCATTTTCCAAGTAAAATCAAACCGATTTGTCTCAATTAGATAGAGCATCATCAATAAAATGGATTGCTGTCCTTCTCTCACTACCGTCTCCTGTCCTGTTCCTATCAATGCCAGTCTAAAAATGGCACTGATCCTTCCTTTCCAGTATCACAACCGAACCAAGATGGCTCTGCCAGCCGTTGAATCGTTGCCACGGTGAGAGAGAGAGAGTGAGAGAGAGAATGATGCGAATGGTTGACGAGATTGCGATATCACAGTGAGTGTGTGTGTGTGACTGTGCGTTATATTGTTCCAGATAATTTCCTCCTTCCACCTGCAAGCGTAAGCGTCCCAGTTGGCGTTGCTCTTATCGCAACAAGCAGACACACATTCCGCTGCACCTTTAATCTGCTTACAGTCAGTGTATGGGTCGGGCTCATATCGGCCTGGTAGCACACACACACATGGATGGGGAAAGCTCATCACTGGCGCTGGCATTTTTTTT
>SIXB01002340.1:0-29951 GCA_007018985.1 Anopheles bwambae | reverse complement strand
CCCGATCCGCGCGATCGCAAATCGGCCGAGCTGTACCTGGACCAGGAGCGGGGCAAGCTGTTCCCCGAGTACTTCTACGCCTTCCTGCAGTCCTACCTGCAGATGTTCTCGACCGTGCCGGTGGTGCCGCCGGACGAGAAGGTCACCCGGCTGCACGGCGACATCGGCCAGATCGTGCAGATACTGACTGGTGGTGGCGGGGGAGGCGGCGGCGGTGGCAACGACGACCCCCCAGAACCGTCCGACGACGACGACGACGATGGGCTGATACTGATCACGGGCGTCATCACGTCCTGCATCCGCGGGCTCAGCTTCTGCCGGTCGAAGTTGCTTGCGCTCGAAATCCTGCAGGCGCTGGCCGAAAACACCACCTCCGAAACGATACTCGACCGCATCCTGCCCTACATCCTGCATCTGGCGCAGGACGCAGCGCCCCGCGTCCGCGTCTGCTCGCTCAACACGCTCACCCGCTGCCTGCGGCTGGTGCGGCAGCTGCCCCGCAGTGACGCAAACGTCTTTCCCGAGTACATCCTGCCCGCGATCGCACCGCTCGCCACCGACCACTCCACCTTCGTGCGCATGACGTACGCGCGCAACATCGCAACGCTGGCCGACACCGCGGTCAGCTTTCTCGAGCAGTCCCAGCACACCTGCACCTCGGAGAACGTGCCGCCGCCGCACTACGAAACCGAGCTGAGCGCGCTGCACGAGATGCTGCACCAGACGGTGCTGTCCCTGCTGACGGACGCGCAGTCCGCGGTGAAGCAGACGCTCATGACGTCCGGCATCACGCAGCTGTGCGTGTTCTTCGGCCGGCAGAAGGCGAACGACGTCATCCTGTCACACATGATCACCTTCCTGAACGACAAGGAGGATCGGCATCTGCGCGGCGCCTTCTTCGACTGCATCGTGGGCGTCGCGTCGTACGTCGGGTGGCACTGTGCGCCGATGCTGCTGCCGCTGCTGCAGCAGGGCTTGACCGATCCGGAGGAGTTCGTGATCGCGAAGGCGATCCACGCGACCACGCTGCTGGTGGAGCTCGGGCTGATACAGAAGCAGGGCACGATCGAGTTTATCGGCGAGTGCGCCTGCTACCTCGCCCATCCGAACCTGTGGATCCGGCACGAGGTGGTCGAGCTGGTGGCGACGGCCGCCCGCATCCTCACCGCGATCGATGTGCAGTGCAAGGTGCGGCCCTCGATTGCGCCCCACCTGCGCCTGCCGCTGATCGAGCTGACCTGCCCGGAGCTGCTGCTCGACTGTCTGGTGCCGCCGGTGCCGCGCAACATCTACGACGCGGTGCTACGCTTCGGGCCGGACATTGCGCCGCTGATCGCGGTGCTGCGGGAGCGCAAGCAGGCCCGCGCGCGGCAGCAAACGCTCGCGGCCGAGCGGGAGGGCGACCGGCGCCAGTCGCCGCTGCCTGACGGCGGGCAGCAGGCACCGCCGCCCGGGATACAGCAGCTGCTGCGCCGCCTCACCACCGAGGGGCTGACCGAGCAGATCGAGGAGCAGCTGCTCGCGATGAGCGTCCATCTGATGAAGCTGCACCACTACAAGCTGGCGGAGACGCGCCACACGCAGCAGCCGTCCGGCCGGATCGTGCTCGACCACTACCCGGACGTGATGGGCGAGGTGCCACTGGCCGGCGCCGACACGCATCTCCCGCTGGCGAAAGGGGGCGCTCTCCCGGGGCGGCCAGCCGCGTCCGGCAGTGCTGGCGATGGAACCGCACCAACGGGGGACGGGCTGGGAAAGCAGGCGGGCGGACGTACCGCGCGCAAAAGCGAATCGGACAGTGCGCAGGACTGGCAGCACATGCTGAGCGCGATCGAATCGCACACGCCCTCACCAAGCTCACCGACCGGTGGCGGTGGCGATTTAACCGTCGCCGGCGCGGCTGTTCTCCCTGCACCGCCGCCGGTCGTCGCCACCGGGGCCACCGTGCCGATGGCCACGATCGCGGCCGCCCTGCCGCCGACCGTGCATCACCACCATCATCATGCGACGCCGACCACCTCCAGCCTGGTGGAGTACAGCCTGCCGGAGCGCACCACCGGCCACCAGGAGCGGCTGTCCGACTGTCGGCTCGAGATGGAAGCGCTCGTCGCGAAGCTGCGCACCCGCTTCGCCACCTACCAGCGGCAGCGGGAGCTGCGCGAGTCGACCAGCGCCGGGCCTACCCTGCCGGCCGGCTGGCGCCTCTCCGGCACACTCGTGGCCCACCTGGCCGAGCACAAGGCGGCCGTCGCCCGGATGGCGGCGCTCAAGCCGCACACCGGCTCGCTGTTCGCGAGCGCCTCCATCGACGGCACGGTGCGGCTGTGGGACTGCAACAAGCTGGACGGGCAGCAGTCGGTCAACCGGTCGCGCCAGTCGTACCACGCCAACACGCCGCTGCACGCGGTCGCCGCCTGCGACGCCGGCCAATCGCTGGCGGTGGCGGGCAAGGACGGCACGCTGCTGCTGCTCAAGATCGACACCAACTCGAGCAAGATGGCGCTGCAGCAGGCGCGCCACTTCGAGGCGGACACGCGCTACACGTCCGCCTCCAGCTCGACGGGCGAGCTCGGCCCGGACGATGGGCCGGTGGTCGAGATGCACCCGCTCGACCAGGGCGCCCAGAGCGTGATCGTGTACGCGACACTGTACGGTGCGCTCGTCGGCTGGGACATCCGCATGCCGGACTACGCCTGGCGGCTGCAGAGCGACCTGCGCAGCGGCGTCATCACCACGTTCTGCATCGATCCGTCCAGCTCGTGGCTGACGGTGGGGACGAGCAGCGGTCGCCACGTGTGCTGGGATCTGCGCTTCCAGCTGCCGATAGCGGAGATCAAGCATCCGCACGATGCGCGCATCCGGCGCGTCTCGCACCATCCGACCGAATCGTCCTGGCTCGTGTCGGCCTCGCAGGGCAACAGCGAGGTGTACGTGTGGAACATCGAGACTGGTCACCGGCAGCAGGCGTACTGGGCTAGCGCGAGCCCACCGCTCTCCAACAGCAACGCGTCCTCGCACTCGGTCTGCGCGCTGCTGCCGGGTGTGAACGATGGCAACCCGTTCCTGCTGACTGGAGGGACCGATCAGCGCCTGCGCTACTGGGATCCGGTCAACATCGAAAACTGTGCGCTGGTTGTGCCGTCCGCCCGGGACTACGCCCCACTCAACGTCACGTACGAGTGAGTATTGCTCTCGATGGTTACGGTTACTGCCAGTGCTGCAAAATGACACTGTCAATGTCATAAAAAAAAGCGAAACTAAAGCGAAATCCATGTCAGCGTCACGTACTCAATTGTGATAATCAGAGGTGATACTCAAAATTCGATTGGTGTGACCAATGTATGCTTCATGCCATTTTTGCGACCAACGCTTGGTCAGTCACTATGTCATGACTGTTTTTTACTGTGATTAGTTCTGCAAAATGTCACTGACATAGTCATGACGAATTCTGGCAGAAACAAAATCATGTCAGTGTCACGAGCACTACTGTGATGATCAGAGATGAGACTCAATCAGTTGATGCGACCAGTGCTGCAAAATGTCACTGTTAATGTCATAAAAAATCTGACTAAAACAAAATTCATATCAGCGTCACGTACTCAATTGTGATAATCAGAGGTTATACTCAGAACAGTTGATGTGACCGATACATGCCTGGTTACATTTTAGCAACCAACGTCACTTTGTCATGACTTATCATTTCTGCAAAATGTCACTGACATAGTCATGACAAATTCCGGCTGAAACAAAATCATGTCAGTGTACTAGCACTACTGTGATGATCAGTATTTGGTCGCGACATTTTTGTCGGTGATCATCACTTGGGAGATATGCGATGCGTGCGAGTGATTTCAACAAAACACAGACAATCAAAGCAGACAGACCGAGAAAGAATGCACATTTTGTTGATTTAGACCACACGCAAAGTATATTCCAAGAATGTTGTGATTATCACCAAATAGTAAATGTCGTGACCAAGTGAGTGATCAAGAGTTGGGTGCTAAACAAAATGTCACCAAGCATGTGATTGGTCCACCAACTGTTTGAGTCTCATCTCTGATCATCACAGTTGTGTACGTGAGCTGATTTGAGCTTCGTTTCAGTAATAAGTGTTGGTGACTGAAACAGTGACATTTGGCAGCACTGTTCACAGTCAAAAAAAAAATCATGATTATGCTTGCGCCGGCATTAAGCTCAGCTTGTCAGTCAGAATATCGCGTTGAACTCAAGCATTCGCATGTTGCGTTCGGCATGACATGACGCACTTTCAGTGAATAGCAGCATTAAGCATCAAGTTACCACGAATATTATCATTGTATTCGTTGGTGAACATCTCGTGATGCTCATGACATTTTGCAGCACTGACTGAATACCTATCGTTTCTGATTATTTTCTAGTGCTTCACTCTAGTGTTTACTTTTTCTTAATTAGAGCAATACAAAATGCCTAGCACGAGTTACAGAATGAGTAAAGGGTAGACCAGAAAGTATAAGCACGGTTTAAAAAGTAGGCGAAAATTAAAATCTGTTCCAGAAACTGAACACAAAATCATTGGGGACAAGTCTGTGCTGAACCTCATGGGAGGCGTCAGGTCAGGAGGCTATTGAAACTCGAAGTGTTCAAACAAGCTGCTCATGACGCGCGACATGCCGTTATTAGTTTGAAAGATCCGTTACCTGTGTATCTAAATTGGGTTCTTAAGGGTCGAAGTATCTGTGTCGTATTATGTATTGACGCTTATATTTAACTTTTGGAAAATTGCCGGCGAATCAAAGTCGCCGTGGAGTCCTCTACAGCGGTTTAGACATCTTTCTGTTTAATATTTATTATTTTTGGGGATCATTACTGCGCAATTTTAGATGAAAGTTATTGCCCGATATCTTGAGTCTCTTTATTCCATTCCTTTTCTTTTATTTCTTTTATTTGTAGATCGCGCCTAATCGACGGCACGAAAGTAATCTCCGAGATACACTGCAACAACAACAGCAATAACAACAACAACAACAATAGCAACGTGCAAATCAACAACAACAACAGCAACAACAGCAGCAATACCAACGCAAACCAGACCAGTGGAGGGCAAAGTGGCGGAACGGCCGGCAACAATGCGAACACACCGGGTGGCGGCAGTGCAGGGGCGACTCCCGGTGGCCCTGGGTCCGGTGCCGGCGGGTCCAGTGAGCGGAGCGGCCGGCAGCCGGACGATGACCACCGGGTGGGGCCGGAAATGCCCGCCCACGGGCATAACGACGTGATCAGCGATCTGCTGATGTGCCGCTCGGCGAAGCAAACGTTCATCGCGTCCAGCAGCCGGGACGGCGTGATCAAGCTGTGGAAGTGAGCGCCGGAAGTCGTCGGAAGTCTGCAGACGGTGTACGGTAAAAAAGGGGAAGTAGTATTAAGCCTTATTAACGTTTCTTTCCCTCACAGGTGATCATCATCAGCGCGTGGGTAGTGGGTTTTTATTGTGCGGACAGGGTAAATGTGCAATTCTTTTTCCTTTTTTTTTGGTGTTATGTTTTGTGGCTGCAAACACACGAGTTGCAGGAACCAGGCGCAAGAAGAATCGCACATTTATCCAGCCGCCAGCCCGCAATATCCCTCCATTTCGTTTCTAATCATTTTTCCTATTTTTCGTTTCATTTTTTGCTTTATGATCTGTTATTGCATTACTCATACTCTATTGTGCTGAGATTAATCTCTTTATGTTGTGATTTCGGGAGCGAACGTTCGCTAGTGGTATTTTGCTAGAGGATACTGCATAACAGTGTGTATCTTGCATGTTAAAGTTATTCAACTCAGGATGCTATTATCCTAGAAATATAATATTAAGAATTACTTACATCAATGTGCTACATACTATTTTTACTTACAACAATCGTCCGTAGATATCACAACAACATGAAGATAATTTCGTTGAGCATTGGAAAAGATCTTCATGCAATGTACAGCGAGTATACATCAATAAATCAGTATACATAAATCAATCAATAAATACTTTTGCAACATTTACAAAAAAAAACTGTAATACTGCAAGTCAAACATGGAATTGGACCTTCATCATGCGCAAAAGGGCGTCACCTTATTTCAGTGCAGACGAAATGCAATGGCCCCACTGTATGTCATCGAGTTCCGTTAAAATGTCACCTCTTTTCATGAAGTGTTATTAGTTATGTTGTGTATGATGAGAGTACATCCTGTCAATATCTTCACGTCCTAGCCAAAAAATCCAAAATTGCCGATGAGAGTGTAAAGAAATTTCGTTTAGAAAACTTTCTTTTTTTGTGAAAACCTATTGCTGTGCTTCATCGCATGCGATTTTATCGCACGTGCTGTCAAACGCTTTTTCGTATAATATTGCGATTATTTAGATGATTTTGATAGTTTAACGATTATGACAAATTAAGTTGAGAATGTTCCTACAAAACACCACACATTTAGTTTGACAGATAAAATCGGATTCGGCGTCCGACGAAATCAAAAATTTGTGATTCCGTCGTACGACCAAATTGCACGTCCGACGTTATCTGTCAAATCCCATAAGAAATTTTGACATGGCCTTCCGATAAAATCAGAACAGACACGGCCCTAAGAGTTCGCAGCTAGATGCTTTGTAGCGGGAGAATTCAAATTAGATCACAATTTGATATCACCGCCTGGCCAATCTTTTTCAGATTTTATAACCAGATAGCTGGCGTGCTATTCTAAAATCACTTTTTTTTTATAGATTATCTACAAAGCTCGCTTGCACCATTCGTTTTCGATGAGTTTTTTGTGTAATGATTTAAGACGACCAACTTCTGTGATATTATCATGATCAAATTCAAGCAAATAATCAACAAATTTCATGGCTTTCGCAAAGCATGGATATGGAAGCATGGACGAATGATCTTCATTACTCGAAGTCGTGATGTCCATTAAACTATCATCGATTGCTTCATCTGACATAGTATCCTCGATATTAAATGTATCACCTAACACCTCACAAACTTATTGGTGATCATCATTGGTGTAAACCATGCTTGAAATCCAAGTTGGATTGTTAATTTCATCGTAAAGAACTTCTTCTAGCCATGTTCTAGCCAGTCTCTTCGCATGTACTACAGCTGTTAAATCTGCTCGACGGTCACTCGATCATTAAAAAAACATCATTACATTTGTTACGACTCGTACTTCTACGAATTTTGAATCGTAGATGAAGCAAGCGGCTACCAACCATTCAATGCTTTGCTGCAAAGATATTTTCTTAAAGTTGGCTTAGCAAGGATTCTCCTTTGATCGCCTGTGATTCGCTTCCCGCTGCTGACGAGTTCATAAATAAAGTGCTTCATCTAACAACGGAAACGTCTGCATAGTCCAGGTTTTTCGATTCCATGTTCTTTAAAAGCTTTGAGTTTTGTGCAAATTTTTTTTTATTGCTTAAACAAAAACAGATTTAAGATGTTCCTTATTCAAAGGTGTTTGCGAATCAAAAATATAAACATTTTTCATTCAGAAAGTAAAGAAATCTCAGTTAACGAACACTTACTGCACCTTAAATGTTGTACCGATAATTGATAGTGCATCCTTCTGGTCATGAGCATCTTGGAATTGCGGAAGATACGCTGTATGCTCGCTTGAATCTCCAGTCTTGGGTATCTTACCTTAGCTTTAACAATACACCATCACGCGACGTAGGTTTCTGTGTGTAGGTGCAATTAATAATTCAAGACGTAGCATATTTATACACGACCGGGAGGGATTATTACCCAATCCATCAGTATGCGCGGCGTACGCGTGCTTTTCGCGAGTTCCCGCGCGTGTTGCGTCACATACACACCCCCTCTGTCTAACGACAGACACCTTTAGAACGAACAACAATACTCGGTTCTTTTTGTTGTTATGCATATTCCCTTCTAATGCCGCCATCCAGCTGTCATCTAGAAGACGGTGCAAAAGCCACTACGCACTTGCAATTAGAATCCGATCCGGTCCGATGTCTAATGAAGTCTCTCGTTTCTGGCGTGCCAGAATTTATGGCCCAATAGGGGCTTACATCGTGAATCATAATGGTTGACACCTCTTCTAGCAGATCGGGATTTTTTTTGTTAGGTTGGGTTTTTAGGCCGGGCTGCCACAGGGCACATTCCCCGGGGGATTTTATTTCCTGGTGCAGACATTCCGGGAACTACCGAATGTTTTATGTGTTACCTGCTGGTTCTTTCACGTTCCCGATTTCGCATGCCAAGCAGGGGCGACCGTTTGAGCTTGGAATGACACAGCTCGGATGCGTCGGATGGCTAGTCGATCGTGTGACGGATTTAGGGTATCGGGGAGCCTAAGCGGTAACAGTAGTAGAGGCCTCCTAAAGGTGTTGAGCGTGAGGGGGGGTGAGGGTGTTTTGGACCTCTCAAATCAAAAACTCAATCTATAGACCTCAGAGGTCTTTGATGCACCTACTGTTATTATTGTTATTACTATTGTTATTAGGTCTTTATTCAATAGACTAGTGATGTGCTCTCTGGAGCGAACCCACGACTCCGATTCGACAGCGGATATTTTTAGTTCGAATCCGACTCCGGCGAAATGAGAATCACTGAATTCGCCCGGAGTCGGAGTCACCTTGAGTCGTAGTAGTCTGAGTCGCAGTCATTCGGACGACTCCAGACGACTCCGACTCTGGACGATTCCAGACGACTCCGGACGACTCTTTACGATTCCGAGTGACTCTTTACGACTCGGAGCGACTACGGACGAATCCGGATGATTTCGAACGACTCCGGACCACTCCGGATGATATCAGACGACTTCGGACAATTCCAGACGACTCCGGACGATTCCGAGCGACTCTTTACAACTCGGGGAGATTACGGACAAATCCGGATGATTCCGAACGACTCCGGACGACTCCAGATGATATCAGACGACGATTCCAGACGACTTCAAACGACTCTGGGCGATTCCGAGCGACTCTGGACGACTCGGGGCGACTCCGGACGATTCCGGATGATTCCAAACGACTCCGAACGACTCCGGACGACTCCGGATGATATCAGACGACTTCGGACAATTCCAGACGACTCTCAACGACTCTGGACGATTCCGAGCGACTCTGGACGACTCAGATCGACTCTGGACGACTCCTGGCGACTCCGGGCGATTCAAAACGGCTCCGGATAATGCTGAGCGGTCCTACCTTCCGGAGTCGGATCGGAGACGACACTGGAATGTTTGTCAACTTCACTGTTTAAACGTTTCAATGTTTCAACCCATCACTACAATGAACAGTTATAGACTTGATCAATTTTATTAGGTTTAAACTTATCTTATCTATACATTCCTAGCAAGGAACACACTCTACTATATCCAGGCATAAATTCGGTCTTTAAAGGACTTTAGTGTCGCATTCAAATCGAGAAGTTCGTAGACTAAACAAATGCTCTCCACATTAAAATTGATAGGACCACCTGAGCCATAGTTCGTTCTACGGCGTGGAACATTAAGCAGAGGGCGCGGGCGTAGAGAAGCCGTCGGAGCATTACCGCCCAGTCGTCGGAGTAGGGCTGGCCTGCGTCGATGTTCTCCGTTAGGAGATCTCCAACAAACATTTGTTGCACTATGCGACGCCTGTCGCTTAGTTTTTTATAACCCAAGAAGCTTTAGGCGTGTTTTGTAGGCTGAATATAGACTGCTTGGTTGCCATGGGAGAAGACGCAATGCGTAACGGGTGAGTCTGCGCTGTATTGACTCAATATGTTCAGATGTAATGGCTTCCAAACAATCTGACAATACTGCAATCTGACAGACCTTTACACACATTGGGTCTCATAAATCTCTAAAATCACTCGTTGAACCAACCCTTGGAGTCTGGAGCACGGTTTATAGTTTCCTCCGTATCTGTTTCGTGTCATGAATGATTCTAAGATCCTCAATGTGAATGACGGCTTCAATGCGAATTCCGTCTATTAGTTTTAGCTGTACTAAGTTGGGCTCGCAAGCTCCAGTACATACCAGGACCCGACATTTGTTTGGCAGATGATAACATGCTGATATATACCGGAACCTAACATTCACGGATGCCCTCGTGGCCGCATGCTCAGTCCGCTTATCGTTAAATCCGCCAACTGAGCCAGCAGGCCCCTTGGTTTCTTCCGCACCTGCCCCGACCTTGACCGACCTTAGCGTATCGATCGTTCCAACCGATCAGCGACAGACGTCGACCATTCGGTCCAACTACCAAAACTCTAATAAACACCCTTTCACCTGTCCCTTAAGCGGTCTGCCCACCACTGCCCAATAAATAACGCGGGCTTCGCATTAATGGCTGATCGTTAGTCCTGCCCCCGAAACGCTCCGGTCGCGTTGCGAATCACGTGTTGAATTAAATGAAAAAAAGCCCTTTCGACCGCGCTCTTGCGCGTGGCAAACGAGCGTCGTACGCCGGTCGGTGGTGGTGATGGTAATAAAAAATGTGTCCCCATACAGTGTGTCGTTAACCTAACGGCCCCAAAAAGGAGATCACAGATGTAATTACCGAACGTAACGTACCTTTCCCCTTCCTCCCTAACCGCTCGCGATCACACCGCGAGTGGATTTTAATGAAGGATTTAGTGCCCGCTGCCGCCGCATGCGTAGCATGCACGGGTGCCTGTGCCGCGCGGTGCATTATGCTGCACTTCTGTTCTGGTTTTTGCGCACCGTCCGCCCAGCCGTGCGCGGCGGTACCTTTGAAAAGATAATGGCCCTGCTTGTTCTATTACCATATGCCCTGCTTCGGGGTTGCCCCAGCTGTTAGGATTTGTGTTTTCCGCGGCGCGTTCTAGCGCTGATGTGAGCTCGCACCATTAAGCGCTACCGAGCCCTTAAAATTGTTCCCAGTTTTTTGTTTGTTTTGCGCCTTGTCGCCGTTTCGGGCAGTGTTGCTGTACCGAGAGAATGTGCGATTATGTAGCGACAGTTTTAGTTTATTTTTTTATTATTTTGCGGCCCTCCCCCCCCGCTTTACAATAGCGCTTGATCTGGTCCAGATCTGGCGACCGGTAGCACCGGTATCGTTATGCTAGCCGCCGGGCATCAGACATAAACCATAAAGGCACTCGGCTTGCTCGTTAGCCGTGCCCGCAGACATGGGACGCGCGAGCATTAGCTAACGAATTGGCACGAACCGGTTTCCGTTTTGATTTTTTTTTCTTCTTCTTCTTCTTTTCGTTTGTCGTGCACGTGCATTCACGCACACACACACCCGATCAGCCCTTTCGCTTGGGCTTGGGGCACCTCTGGCAGACAAGTTTTCCCCCAACCGCTCGTTAGCTATTTTTAGATCGCCCTCCGAAAAGGGCAAAAAGAGAAGAAGCAAAAAGCGCCAACATGAATGCCCGCAAAACCGACCGTGTGGACTGGTGTTGTGTGTTGTTGATGTTGGGACGGTTTTGGAGTACCGTTTTTGGATGCGCTGGGCTGCCAATTGCAACGGCACCGTTCGTCCCTATCGCGCGGCAGGTCAGAGGGTGACGCGCGCTCCAAACTGACCGTGAAACAGTTCCCACTATCGGCCACGTTCATTCAACCTCGCCCGCGGTTCGGGCGACTATCCGTGTCGATGCGTGATGTTGACGCGCAGCATCGAATCTGTTGTCCTTCTACGCTGGCGTGTCGCTGCTGCGATTAGCTGCCGGGACGAGTTGCATGTCAACAAACGCGGCGAAATGAAAACAAAAATTCCCACTTCCTAGACAGCGGCACGGTAGGCACTACTTCCATATTTCCATACACTGCGTCCATTTCAGGCCTTTTCGTGCCTTTAGTGTTAGGAGAATAATTTGGAAAAGGAATTTTAAGGCATTGGAATGTCACCCAACCAACGCCCTGCTTGTATCAAAGGAGCTTGAAATTCAGAGTCCGGAGGCTCTTTGGACAACTTTTTTAGATGTATTCAAAATTTTGTAAAAACAGTGAAATCTCCCTACGATATAGTCTCTTCAAGATGAATTGTTTCTTTAAGATGAACATTTTGAAGGTCCCGACATATTCCATACATATAATGTCTCTCTTCTAGATGTCTCAGAATACAAGATATCTTCAGAATATCTCCCTATGCCAAATATTCTGTAAGCTGCAGATACGATATGGCAGTCCAAATTCTCTATGATGAATTTTGGATAACAGTTCACAACAATATTGGTCCAAGAAGGCCACGGGAAAGTTTCTTAGATACCTCCTAGCAACACTTATTTGGTTCTTTCAGTTCAATAGATCATTGCTATTAAAATCAAAATGTTTTGTTTCATTTTGTTAGCAACTGATAGAAACTTGGCATTTTGCAGGCAGCTCTTATAGAGAAAAAAGAAGAGGAAAAACAACGCCTTGGTCGCACTGGCTCGGGAAGTCATCACCACAGAGAGCGGCTCCGAACAAACACTGTTTGCGTGCAGGAAAAGAGTTTCGCTTTCCCCCTCCCCTCCTTGTATCCATCTAATGTGCGTGCCATGAGCGACTTCAATTTCGGACGCCACGAAGATCCGCCAGTTCCAGCAATGAGCTACGCGGTTTGAGAGGTACACCGTCGCTGGTGTTCCGGGGTTGGGGTGCGATTTCGCGATTCATAAACCAGAACGGTGAGGAGGAGGGACGGGAGTTGAGGTGCATTTTCCCTTTCTCTACCAGCGCTCGGTAACTTCCGGAGCATCAGCACAGTGGGACTGGTTTCAAGGTCTTTCTGAAGATTCCGGGCTTATCAGGTCCGCATCATCGGATCATGGCCACCAACTGTTTACACGATTGTGGTTTTTGTGTGTTTACACTTTCGGGCGGTATCTGCGCATTGGGAGATGTTTACTGGCTATTGCCGACTAACAAACTGGCGCTGGAAGTCGGTGTTCGCAAGAATGCTCGACCTCCAGCAGAAACCTGGTGCATCAAGCAGCATGACTCAGCGGTCGGGCTTTCCCGCTAAGATCGGTACGCATTATGATTGGAGAGCAATTCTTGATCGATTGTATGAATCACACCCTGCTCCCCAACCGTGCTTATGAAGATTCGTGCTGCTCGTCCAATCCTCCCCTTGGAGCGACGCCGCCGCAAGACATTTCTCACCGCCAATGCCCTTTCCTTTCACAGCACGCGCACGAACCTGGAGAAGGGTTTGCTCGCCGCGAAACCCTATAACAAAGTTCGCATTAGCGTTGAAGCAAAAATCGTTGATCGTATAAACCTGCAAAAGTAAGCGCTAGAAAAGAAAAGAGAAGAGAAAAACAAGTGAAGGAGGGAAAAGGCCAAAAGCACCGTGCCGAGAGCAACGAACGGTTCCAGCGCGAAGCGTGCACGTTGTTATGGTAAACTGCGAACGAAATGGCATTCCGCGCCGCGTACGACACGGTCGCGCCACCGGCAACCGCGAGCAACGGAAAATGCGGGGTGGTGGGTGCATTTCCTCATGCCACTGTGTGTGCGCCCTGCAGTACACGATTCCGTGATCCGTGGCTCCATTTCCTTGCCGAACCAGCTTGCCGTGGCACTGCCAGTTTCGGTTCGCAGCTGGTTTCGCACGGTAGTGCTCCGAGCGAATCGATTTTGTGCCGTGTGTGTGGGTAGGACTGGAGCGCGGATTAAGGTGTGTGAAGCTTTGTTTGGTTTTTGTATGATTAAGGGCTAAAACCAAGGTCCCAGAATCCCATAAATTTACTGCCACACAAGCTAACAAACTGGGTGGAGTGTTGGGTGGTTGTACGTACTATAAAGCAGAAGAAGTAAGAACTGAAGGTTTGGATAAAGACCAACGGTGTTGTGAAACAAACTTCCGGGATTCAGGAAGGCGGCAGGTGTGGTTCGATCAGGCTGCTAAGCGTACCGTTTCCAGTCGACGTCACACGCCCCGAAACAGCTGATTATTAAAACCAAAAAAAAAGCAGAAAGCTACTCAGCAAAACCTGACCGTTAACGGGTTCCTCTTCGCATAGCAGTGCACGGTCGCTGCATATCCTCGACCTCAGAGAGGGGCGCGTGTCAGTGCACTGAGATTCGCGCGAGTCAAGGTCAGCAGCAGACGGGGAACCCGCCTCTCGCGCAGAACAGAACACAACACCGTGAGTGGGGAGATTCGGGCTGGATGCTGTGTGACGCCCCTACCGCGCTACCACGTTCACCAAACATTGCCAAGGATCTTGCGATCTTTCTGCAGGTTCTTGTGCGAGAGCGCCCGACGTCGCTAGAGAGCGCACCGAGAGCGATCGACCGCTCTGCTAGGAACGCGCGCGAGAGAGAGACGCATCCACCTGATCATCACATCCCTACTATAAAAGCACGCCGCCCGTACAGTACGCTCGTGCAGAGTAGCGTCTATCCTTGGTGCGATTAGAAGACCCGAGCGGACCGCAACCGGAGAGTCTCCCGGTAAACCAAAACAAACCAAAAAAAAACATTCTCCCCCTCGCGTGGCCTGCAATCAAAACATATCTCGTCCGACTGCTGCGCTTCTTCTGCGTCTAAAGTCAAACAACGCTATCAAGCTCGCCGCTCAAACCTGCCATCGGATCCCTGAAGTGCCGACGACTTTGGCTCGCGTACAACGTGTGAAGTTGTGTCGCCTAAATAACAACCACAATAACAACAGAAAAGCCGTTATACAACGGACACTCAAACCGCCAAGGTGTGTTGATTGAAGGTCGAACAGACAGCCGAACAGTGCGATGTACACCGCCGTTACCTCGTTCGGGCGGCTAGTGGCGCTGGCCCTGCTGGCTGTCCTGCTCGCCCTGCTACAGTGTTCCGCGCCCTGCCAGGCGTCCCCGGTCATGCTGGACAAGCTGTTCGGCTTTGCGGCCTACCAGCCGACCTACTCCGGCGGTGGCTACGGTGGCAACCAGTACGGCTACTATGGCGGTGGCGGCGGCAGTGCCAGCGGGACCGGGTACGGCAGCCACCATCGCCCGACGGCCAGCTCGGCCACCAGCCACAAGCGGCAGGCGAAGGGGCGCGACTACAAGGACATCTGCCGGGTGGTCAATCCGGCCCCGTACGCGCTGCCCGGGCGGGCACCCTACCCGGCCGCACCCTTCTGTCCGTATTAGGCTCCGGCGCTGTTGGAGCAGTCAGTGCGAGGAACGTGATAGTTACGATTAGGTGTTAAGGTTCGATTTGTAAGACGTAATAAAGCGGTGTGACATTGCAGCGGCTCGGGGCAGAGATAAGGGTGACCGGACACAACTGCTTCTGGTGCTCCTTGTACTTACTACCCCCGCAGCAAGATGTCGTTTCATAATTTAAGATGAAGAGGCAGCATTTTAACCTCCAATCTTGTGCGAATAGCATACGAAATATGGGCTGTTGCTGCTTCTCTAGCTAGAGAGTTTTCCAACACAATAAAGTTACGAAACAAAACAACAATCACTCATCCGCTTCATCCCCCGGGTTGGAAGTAAGTTTTACAAGCGCTGAAAGAAACATTGTTTTTGGCAAGAGGCGTGACGCATCTTCAGGTCTTGATACTGCTATAACGTTTTCATTTTTTTGAATAGACAAAAATTGGAGATGTTTTTATTGCTTCATCTTCACCCGCACTAATGAAACGTTAATTGCACTTTCAATAATAGTATCTCATGAGACTTCTTCTGTTTTGCGAGAGGGGATGTATCCTTCTATGTTGTTCAAACGTTTGTTTGAAACATCATTTTCAGAGGCATTTAATGATTGCAACTGTCTAGACTCTAAAGTACTATGTCTTTTAATTCGGATGTATCTCATGAGTCAGCAGACAAAAGTTGATACCTCTATCACTCAAACTCAAATTTGTGCTGGCCATATATGTGTAGCAACTATGCTCAGAAGCGTACGCTATCAAAGAACGGCAGCGTCTAAAACGGACTCCGTGCGCCAGTTTGTGGAAGTCGTATAAGCCTGTTCCGGCATCTACAACATTATGGCACTATTAGACAACAATCAGAGCATCGAAAGAAAGTCTAGTTCCGCATGGCCTACGATTCTGAGAACGACAAGAAGCTTCAAATGATACTGAAAACGTAAACGGAGCGAAAAGCCGCTACATCGCTACGTTCGCTTCGCCTGGAGGTTGATATAACCGGCCAATTTGTTGAAATAGTACCTCGGAACCATGAAAAAACATATAAGGAAGCAGACATCGCGTCCACTGGTTTCGGAGCTGCAGGTGAATTTCGGCGTTATTTCGATATGACACCCTAGTCAGCGAATCGAATCAACATCTCCCAGCTGTGTCTCCCATCGAAAATTTTCTGGACCAACATGATGCAAATGCTCTACTCCAACAATTTTGTCGCAAAATCAAAGGTAGATCTTAGAAAAACACATGCCTACACGTAATTCAAACGTTGCTACGAGAGAAATATCGTCGGAAGAACATTTGCAAAACTTCTCGAGATCCAGAAGATTCAGAATGCTAGATTAGACTTAGATCCTGATGTTCGGAACGAGATGTACTGTGCAGTTTTCTCTGGTAAGTAACTTTGGTAGCAGTGGTTTCGTCGGTTTCGATATCGTCGGACGAACATTTGCAAAACTCCTTGAGATCCAGAAGATTCCGAATGCTAGATTAGACATAGATCCTGATGTTCGGAACGAGATGTACTGTGCAGTTGCTCTGGTAACTCTGGTTTCTGCTAACCTTGAGACGCATTGTTGCGATCAATTCTTACTCTACGCGTTGTTGATTTCTCGTCTTATAGCTCAGAAACGGCAGTATGTTTTCTTCTAATAATTTCCGAAGTATGCCTCTCCCCGCGTAGGATTAGGTCATATATAGTATAATGTAGATTCTGTTCTCAGTGATCCTACCGATCCTCTTCAGATAGAAATGTTGTCTGCCTCCAGGGCACGACTGAGACCTCAGCGCTTAAATTCTGGGAGTGAATGGAGCCTTTGCAATGCTCCTCTCAGGCAAGAAGAGCAGACTCCGGTTAACGGTTAGTAAACACGCTGATATATCTTAAAACGTTGCGCCAAACACAAAACGATCGCTTACAATAACTTACTTTATTTACGATAAAGACGGATACGATACATTTCCAAGCCGATCACGATACAAACACACATTTGTAGACTGGACTGGACATTGGACAGAAGGCCTTCTTGTATGGATTATCACAGCTGACGAGAGAAACGATTAAAAGAGAGTTTTTTGTTGTTGTTGCTGCTGTTGTTGTTTGTTTAAAAAGGGTAGACAAATTGGAAACATTCATCTCAATTACGGCACACGCACACACACTCACACACACACACATGCACACACAAATTTGTATACGAGCGATCGCGCCGCTCATTCGCACAGACAGTCGCACGGCAGCTTGGGCATTTTGTTCGCCGGCCACGGCAGATAGCCGGCCGTCTTGAACACCCAGTAGTCGTACGACACCTTGCAGACGAGCGCGACCAGCAGCAGTATCTCGGTCGCGATCAGGTAGTAGATGTAGTCGGTCCAGTCGTGCTGGGACTGGCACAGCTTGCTCTCCTGGATCGTCACCAGCTGCTGCAGGTTGGTGTTGCCCTCGCAGAAGATGTTCTCGTGGTCGGGCACCTGCGCCTTCCGGCTGAGCAGCCAGTTCTTGAACCCCTTCGCCGCGTTGCAGTCGCACGTCATCGGGTTGCCCTCGAGAAAGATGTACGAGCCGAGGTCGAGCGATTTGGTGAAGATGTACGACTGGACGGTTTTCAGCTTGTTGCGCCGGATCGAGAACAGCGTGAAGCGCGAGATGAAGTCCATCCCTTCCAGGTCGCTCAGCGAGCTGATCTGGTTGTCGTCGGCGTGCAGCCGCAGCAGCGACTGGTAGGGTGGTGTGTTGAGCGCCTCCAGGCTGGTGATCTGCAACAGGGAAAGTCAAACAGGGAAACGGGAGTCATATCATCGCGCCATTCACCACGCTTCGCACAAACCACCGCTTACATTGTTGTTGGAGATGTTCAGCGTGACCGTGCCGGCCGGCAACCGATCGGGGAACTTGGTCAGCCCGAGCCCGGTGCAGGCCACGCGCGTCGTAATCGTTTTGCGCTCCGTGTTGTTCAGGTCGAAGTTGAGCCGGTCGAGCTCGCAGGTGCAGTTCTCCGGGCACTCGTCCTGCACGCGCTGGATCGTCTCCAGCTGGTGCAGCGGCAGGCTGTCGGTCGAGTTGAACCAGTTGAAGGTACGATTCGTCAGGCAGAACGTCGACTCCGGGTCCTTAAACTTGACGCCGCTCTTGAGCGATTCGAGCAGCGACTTACACAGCATGCCAACGTTTCCGCTGCAAAGAGTGAAACGTTGTTTGGTTTTAGGAAACAAATGCAAGTGTTTTTTTTTTGCTATCCCCTTCCTACCGTATGTCAAGCCGAAACTTCCCGTTCGTGGACGGTATGGTGGAGAGATTGTTGTACGACAGGTCGAGCATCGTGAGGTTGCGCAGCTCGCGGAAGGCGCGCGGCTCGATCTCGCTGATGTTGTTGTTCGACACGTTCAGGCAGACCGGGGAGGAGAACCGGGCGAACGACGTGCTGATGCGCTGGATCGTGCCGTCGGTGATCGCGAGCGACAGCAGCGTCTTGATGTACCGGTTCGACACGTTCAACGCCATCTCGCGCACGGTCACGTTGCGGATGTGCAGATACTTCCAGCTGGCCGTTTCCGGCGCGTTCGTCACGCACCCGATCGCCTTGTTGATGTCGGTGACGTTGCAGCAGTACAGGGCGGCCGGCACGACCGGATCGACGCTGCACTCGCAGTCACCCTTGCGCTCCGCGCACAGCTCCGGCTGGGCGTGGTAGCATTCGATCTGGGGCGGGGCCGGTACCGCCGAGCGCCCGTTGCTAGTGGCCGTGGCGGTGGCGGGCGCTGGCCCAACGTTCGGCGCACCGGCAGCGATCGTCGCCGTCGTCGTCGTCGTCGTCGTGGTCGATGCCAGCGTGCTCGAAGAGCTAGCGACCGGTGCGCCGGTGGTCGTCGTTACTGCGGACGGTGGTGGTGTGGCCGTCGTTGAGAGCGGGGGTGCCTGTGTGCTCGAGCCGGTGTGACCGTTCGGTGCCGATGCTGGCGAGCTGCTCGATACCATCGGTACGGTTGCGGCAAACGATTCGGTCGATCTGCCGGCGCTACCACCATCGACACTGCCCGGTTGATGATCGCTAGCTGGATTGAAACCACCATCTCCTCCCTCTCCTCCCACAGTATCTACCGGTAGCGGTGGCTCGCCGACAGCGACCATATGCATCGGCGTAGTATGATCGAGCGCCTGCGACAGCAGTTGCGGTGCGTCGGTGAACAGAACGTTGCTACCGGCCACCGTGTCGTCCACGATGCGAGCCATCGCCGGTAGGGGCAGCTCCGGCACGGTTACTCCCATTATAAGCAGCATTGCGATGACGGCATCCCTTCGGGCGAATCCCATCGCAACGCGGCTGCAAACGAGCGGTGATAAGATGGGGCAATATTTAGAATAAAGCAACAGAGATTTGTAACAACATTGGGGAAGCTAAAATTGGCAGTTTTTTTGTATGCGTTGAGATAAGGCACTTTTCGAGGACGTTTTTTGATGTGTTATATTTAATCAGGAAACAAGTAAACCAAGCCTCATCGCACTCAGAACTAAATTCTGGGTAAGTTTAGAGTGCCTCAAATGAGAGGGATTTATCATTGAATGTTTAAGACATTCCTTCACAACACTATCATACAGGGTTTTCCAACTTACTTTCGAATAATGTATTGTTTTTCACCGCTTGCAAGAAGCTATTCCACATCACTCTGATATTTCATTTTCATCATCATAATGTTTAACTTATTCAGCATGATTTTCAACACTACAACGATCAATGATGATGAGATCCAGCTTCAAACCCCAGTAAAAAAAAACGATTGCAAACAAACTGTTGAAGTGTTGAAAATCATGCTGAAGAAATTAAAAAATATTCCTGGGTTTTTTCGAGTCAATTTCCAATGTCAACAACTTTTTTCATTGCTTGCGAGATGTTGTATTTAACAGCTGTCAAATGTTGTATTTGCATTACAATTATGTTTCAATTCTTCCACATGATTTTCAACAAGTCTCTCAAGCTGTATTAAGTTTGACAGTTCCTTGTGATGTGTTGAAGATCATGTGTAAGAATTGAAATTTTAACACGATGCAAATACACCACTTGTCAGCTGTTGAAAAACATATTGGAGGTGGTGAATCGGGTTTAATGAATCTTTCGTTGAGGTTCAGTCATATAAAAATGCAGCGATTAGTGATTCGAATCTCGATCCAATTTCCATGGATTCAATGATCTCTAAAGATTCATGAATCTCCAAGGATTTATGAAATTCTAAAGATTCAGAACTCTTCAGATTTAGATCTCATGAATCTCCAAGGATTCATCAAATTCTAAAGATTCAGAATTCATGAACCTATAGGATACATGAAATCATTAAGATTCATAAGTCTCCAAGGATTCATGAAGCTTTAGAGATGTGTGGGTTGTAGCTTCGTATGGACCGTCTCTCCATAGCAAAGTAAACTATCCGGCTGCGTGGTACTTGCCAAGAAGCCTCGAAAATCTGTACAGGTTGGGATGACCACGTAGGTCGTTACGCCAAGAAGAAGTATAATGAAATGTTCAAGCTCTATGAATTCTTGAAGATTTATGAATCCCTATAGATTAGTAAATCTTTCGAGATACATGAATCTTTTGAGATTCATGATTCTATTGAGATCCATGAATCTTTCGAAATCTTTGATATTCTTGAATCTTTCCAACCGAGATTCAGATTTATTGAATCATTTCAAAGATTCACTCAGATGTATGAAACTTAATGAGATTTACCCAACACTAGCCCTTGCACCAGTAGGCCCTGAAACCAATTATGTACTGGTACTTTTCATACAAACGAAATGGAACGTTACAAACTTTATGCCTTCCTCATAACGAGTTTTTCGTATACCGAACGAGTCATTGGAACGGATCAAACTCGATTAACGGTCGGCTAAGACGGAGTTTGTTGCGATCAAGTCATAGTTAAATTCGCTCATTCCCTGTGCAGCAACAGGACAAGCATTATCCTTGAAGTCCTTAAAAGACAAGCAAAAGCGACACTAGTCGGCCCTTGCTAAGGGTTTCCAAGCCGCGTACCAAAAAAAAAACGCTCCTTAAGTTCCAAACCACCCATTTGTTTGCTTTTCGAGCCATTTCTAGCCGCAACCATTTGCGACGGGAGGGGTTGTTGACGCGCCCGTCGTCGCGAACGCCGAGCCCCTTTGTCGCACACCTTTGTTTACTCGTCAATTAGCGCACGCGAGGGGCTGTGGGGGACAGATGCATTGTCGCGTGCCGCCACGCTTGCCCCGGGAAACGCTAACTGGTGCTAATTCTACCATCCCCATTGCCCCCTCAGTGTCTCTTACCGGGTAATGCTGATTCGCTGATTAAGCTTTCTTCTCGCGATATTTCGCTGCTTAATTTAGACAACAGCAAAACCAAACAGAATTTAAAAAAAAAAGCGTTCGTTTGCGCCGGTACGTTAGCTGGACGTTGTACGTCTCTCAGTGGTGCATCTTCATTCCCGGAAGTAACAGCAGCAGCAGCAAGATGGGCAGGCGACCAACGGTGTCGTGCATTTCACAGAAGTCGTGATGCTAAAAATGGAAATCATATCACAGTAAAGCAGAGTAATGCATCCGCCGCGATCGGGAGAGGAGCATTCTAGAGAATTCTCTTTGTTGTCATCTCCCTGTTTGCTGCTGCTAGCTTACCTCTGCTGCGGGATGTGGTGGTTTGATCGAAGCACACTGTTTGATTGCTGCCTTTGATTGTTGTACTGCACCACTGTGGCTTGCAACGTTTTTGTGGCACAAATTGGCAGCCAAAACCCAACCGATTGGGGGCTTTTAGCAATTAAACGACGGTGCAGTTTGTGTATTTACCTAAAGCAGCCACAAAGCGACAATAACAACAACCTGCCCGATCCAATTTGACAGATCGCTCTGCGCAGCCACTTGCTTCGATCGAATCGCAGGGGTGGCAAACACCTTTTCCCGGCCTTGTCCTTCACATCCCAAGAATGCGAAGAATCGGTTTGTAAGGGAACGTGGGGCAAATTAGCACCTGCATTATTGGCAAATTAACACGTTTATTATGACTTCCAATGGTTTAAAAACACAAAATACAATGTTTAAAGCCCACTATGAAAGTTTCATTTCTTAAGATTTCAAAATAATTGAATAAATTAGCCTAGTCTGCTCAAAACTATGTAATTTACACTGTCTCAAAAATATGCTTTTATAAGAACATGATATTTATCTATGCTTTACATGAAAAAAGTAACCATTTTTGGCCATATTAGACTAGGTAGGTGGAATTGGAATTCTTCTGTCAAGACCGATGGCAGCGAGCGATTTGACATAAAAATTCTAATCGCTAGTGTTATAACGCCCGGCGAATCTGAATATTAGGTATTGTGGTAATTATTCTACTTCAACGATAGAAACAGTTGATAACACAATGAAAGCTTCTCTTTGCTTGTTTTGTCTTTCATCTAAACGAAAATAAGCTTTTGTTTACATTTGATTAAGCACTCTGACAGTTGAATTCCTCTCGGCAAGGAAACAGCCACGTGCATGCACAATTTCACTTTTCCTGCTGTGCAAGGTGGATTAAAAATATCAGGTGGTGGATTTGGGCCTTTGGGGGGTCGCCATAGTTGAGGGACTTTACGTCATTTTTGAACCGTTAACCATTGGTTTCCGCACACAAAGCTTTGCAAATAGAACAGATTTCTTTGTTATTATGTGCATTTTTGTGTGTCTATTGATTTTATCGAAACAATGAGATATATTAACAAAAGATTTGATGATTTGTTTATGCACGAAATTTAAAATCATGTGAGTATGAGTTCTAATCTCACGTAAATTGTCCATGCGGCTCGTAGATAATAAGGAATCAATGTGAAAATTCAAAAAAATAATGTTTTCTTAATTTTTATCTCCAAAAATGTCGAAAACACAATCAAATATAGAATAAATTCACGGAATAAAACAAAATAACACACTTTAATCCATGTTCTAATGTTTAATAAGAACTCGCAAAGTCCAAAATATATTTTTAAAGAATATTTAATCGAAAAAATGGGGTTGATAAATTATATGAACAAATTAATAAATGTAAACAAAGTTTGAATCCTGGGGACCTTACGTCAAGTGACGAATTGTCAAAATGCACTAGAGTCCACCACCTGATATTTTTAAATCCACCTTGCTGCTGTGGTAAAAGCTGTCAAATGCGTTTTGACGCACGATTTCCATACTACCTACCCAGTATGATAGGGCCTTTTAATATATTACATTACAAAGTTTTTAAAGTTGAAGTTTGTAAAATGTATCACGTGGGGCAAAATGGTCGGTATGTTTTGACAGGAGCAACATAATGAGGCTGTGATGTAAGCTGAAGTTGCTACAATATATAAGCTTTACATAAGAAAAAACTGTGCCGTATGTATACTTTACCGACAAGAAAAATTACTGACAACACATGAATTATTGAAATATTCCAGCAATTTACTAAACTATTTAAAAGAACACTTTAATGCCAAATATAAATTTCTACCGTTATAATTCTATCTACATGCAAGAACCAAACCAAATCAAAGCCTAAAGTCCAATGTAGTGGTCCATTTGACCTCTTTGTTTTGATGTGTTTTGACATTTCATGTATGACCATTTTGCCTCAATAGCGAGACCATTTTACCCCGCACAATACATTTTCACAACTTATAATTTTCGATTTTTAAATGTCATTCTATTCATTTATATTTGTTATTAATGAGTCTACTTCTGATTGTTTTTCATTAATAAGATGCTAGAACATCGATTACCGTCAAAATAAGTGGTTTACCTAATGAGATACAGAGCATCCCTAACAGTGCCTTTTTTGCCCCGCTTTCCTCTATGTGTCTTGTTTGTTTTTTGTTGTTTCTACTTACATGAAACCACCGATTCAAAAGGAAATAAAGGGATCGATAATTTTATCAAAATATATTTAATGTAACAATTTTTGCACACTGACGTAAATGTGTCTTTGCTAGAGGGGTGTAGCTAAATTTTTACAATTATTTTAATTATTTTCGCATACTAACAGATGTGATTGCTCTCAGTTTGACTAGCCTGATTAGAATACGGAATAGGAAACAAATTTGATAGGGGCCTTCGAGATGATAGCCCTTATCGCACTTGTGCACTGAATAATGGAGAGGAAATTACCTCGAAGACTGTTGACGTTGCCGAGTGAAACTAGCACAAGCTTACGATTACAACAAATAACCTTTCCAAACAGTTATTGCATTCAACTTACATTTCAATCCTATGCAAAACAGATAAAGCTCCCGGCGATGGATCACACGCGCCAAAATTTCGCACTACGAGATGTATCAATTATCTGTACAGAACTCGTTACCGACGCTGTTTCTTACGAGTTGCACGAAAGAACTGACAGGCCCGGCACTCCAGCTAAGAGTAAGGCTACCAGGGAACCGGGAATAGCCGTTTCGCGTCGGCTTATCGATCCACCAAAACAACCCAACCCACCAGATATATCCCCGTTACCGACACGGCTAGAACAGCGTTTTGTTTGTCTGGTTTTTTTTTAAACCATTTTTGTAGCTGGTTCTGTTTACCTCCGTCTATCCACAACGGCCACCACACCCGGCGCAAGGCAAGCTAATTATGTGCTTCGTGTGACCGCGCGGTCTCTATATTGACATTGAATCATGTTTACCCTGCTGTCCGAGCAGCTTCGAGCGGCACAATTGCTAACGGCTGTTGTTCCTGGTATCTTAAGCGCACAAGATTTGCTGCCCTATCGCAGCAACCACCCTCGCTACCGTTATAGAATACTCCACGCTTATAGCGCCGAGGTTCAAGCATCATGGCCTCCAAAGGATGCTTGCAATCTGTAAACTACAGTGTCTCGAGCCCGCTAAGGGAGTTACGATTGCAACCACATTTCCTAATGTCAGTTTGCTGTTGCCCTTCGCGTCCGAATTTGGTGATATTTTTTTGCTAGGTAACACTCCGTTCACTATGCTCTATGCAACATATTGGAACGAGTACAGTAGATCGCACAGGAAGACGGTTATAAAGCACTGTGCACTCTGCTAGAGCGGAGTTAGTTCGGAACTGTAAAATGATGTAGTTGCATCAGGCGCGTGTGCAAAGTGAAATAGTATTTGCAGTGCATTTGCAGGTCGCAAATAACTAGATAAAAGCAAGAGAAACGGAGAGCTATGTAAATGTAAGATAGTGAATTTAGTAGAATCGTTCATTGTTGATGTGTTTATTTGTAAGCGTTTGAAAACCATCTTTCAACCTTCATGCGTACCTAACATGGTAAGTTTGGCGAAGGAAGTAAATTGTGTGTGCGCTTTAAATTAAACTTTCATATGAAGTGTATGATTTAGAATTGGGCATGGAAAAAGATACTGACCCATCTGCCCATTTACGCCCTTATGCTGTGTTGTAAAGCTTTTTATAGCCATCTTCTATACTCGGACACATGGTAGCGCATATCATAACGACGTCATTGCCGAGTCGTTCAGAATGGCTGTGAAACAATGGCAGGGAACTCCTTTTATACTCGCCCATTTTTTTTTGCTTGTTTACTATATGCGATCGCAACATCTTATGCTTGTGTATATTTGCTAGAAAAATGGCACTATGGCTCGGCGATAGTGCGTCGTTGGTAAACGTGATTTTCATGAAAATTTCCATTGAAAATATTCATCAAACCTGTTTAGCCCACGCATTCCATTGCTGCTGCTGCTGTACCTTAAATTTACTTTAATCCTAGAGGACATTTAATTACCGGTTATTGGACATTCATTACGTCACATATTTTTGATTTCATTTATTTGTATGGAGACTTTGTTCATCTATGAATGAACGATCTACCAATCAACTCCAACACACGGTCCACACTCGTCCGGAGTCGCCCGGAGTTGTTCAGATTCATCCAGAGCAGCGGCGGATCTAACGGTAGGCGGACTAGGCGGTCGCCTGGGGCCCCGCCGATTTAGGGGCCTCGTAGATCGTCATTCTATAGTATGCCGTATGGACAGAGTACTAGCGACAAGGGCCCCCGGAAGGATGGCCGATGGGGCCCCGAGGCTGGCCAACCATTTGCACCCCCCCCCCGTCAGCAAAAATTTTAGAGTTTGCGAGTGATGATCAAAGGGGGCCCCGCTGAATCATTTGCACCCCCCCCCCCGGCAGCAAAAATTTTAAAGTTTGCGACTGATGATCGAAGGGGCCCCGACGGCATTTCAAGTTTACTGTTCAATCTCCCAACAGCAAGTTTAGTGCCGCTACATCCCCCCCCCCAACAACATTTATCATTTACAGAGGTCCTCAACTCGTCGTTCCGCCTAGGGCCCCCGATACCCTTGATCCGCCACTGATCCAGAGTCGTTTGGAATCGGAGTCGTCCAAGGTCTTTCAGAGTCGTCCATATTCGTCTGTAGTCGTTCGTAGTCGGAGTCGTCCGGAGTCGTCCGGAGTCGTCCAGTGTCGCCCGGGTTAGTCCAGAATCGTTCGGAGTCGTCCGGAGTCATTATTATTCGCCCAGAGTCGTCCGGAGTTGTTCGGAGTTATTCGGGATCGGAGTCGTCCATATTCGCCTAGAGTCGTTCGTAGTCGGAGTCGTCCGGATTCGTTCGGATTCGGAGTCTTCCGGAGCCGTCCGGAGTCGTTGGGAGTTGTTTGGAGTCGTCGGAGTCGTCCGGAGTCTACCAGAATCCGAGTCGGTCGGAGTCAACAGGAGTTATCCGGTGTAATGTGATTGTGATCGACTGTTTCATTTCGTTGTATGTTTTCTCTTTCACTTTGCGCGTGCACTTCATATGTTGTTCGACCCTTGTTTCGAAGGCAGACTCCGGACGTCTTCGACTCTAACCGATTCCGGGCGACTCCAGACGACTCTAGACGACTCCGAACGACTCCGGACGACTCCGGACGACTCCAGACGACTCCGAACAACTCCGGATGACTCCGGGCGGCTCCGGACTATGCCGAACGACTCCAGATAATACGGGGCGGACCTACCTTCCAGAGTCGATTCCGAAATTATCGGATTCGGATCGGAGGTCGATGGTGCTTACATATTTTTGACTATATATTCTTCACTCACTACCGGTTCACCTTCAACTGGCTCCTTCACTACGCACCAGGTCCTCTCCTTAATTAGGACCATCTTGGTGGCCAAAGATCGCATCCTGGGCCGTAATAATCCGAGTGAATCACGGCTTGTCGCATCCTGGGCCGTAAATTATGGAATGTTACGTCTGATAGGGTTAGAAGTGTAATACAGAAAAGAACATCAATTAACTCATATAGCCAAACATACTAGAATTCTATACTTACGCTTCTAACAGATAGTAATAAAGCGATTGGTGTATTACCAAAGGCGAACTACAGGGAAAATGCAAATTCAGAATTCTGATTTTTAAAGGTTAGAATGGGTTTGAAACTAACGCTACGCTTTCAATTAGAATTTCCAGAAAATGGCTTAAAAACACAGTCATGTTAAAGATGTTAAAGATGTGACATGTTAAAGATGTGATATTAAATGTTCTTAGCTTTTCGTTTTTGATTCGTTCCGTGAGTAAAACGTTCCACAATTATGTTTTGCTTTTACAAGTTCAACATTTTATTGCAATTGACTTCCAGTTTGCTCTTACTTTCTATGTTTGAACTCTTTTTAAGAGTTTAAAATACTGGTTTAGAATCCAACCCCCCTCTCTCCTCTCACATTAGTCTAAAATAGGAAGAATGATGTACCTGTAGGTTCGTGTTTACATAAGAATATTGTAGAAATTGTAGCAGTAGCCGAAGGCAGTCGTCGGCATTCCACCACAAGGCACTTGTGCAGCATTTAGGAGCTAAATAGGGCGCATTAATTAAGTTGGCATACAAGTTGGCCAGGCCGCTGCAGATCAGCATCCCACTCTGTCGAGCCGGGTGAGCTGCGGCAAGTGCGGCAGCTGCTTCATATCGCTCTACCGCTCCACCTTTTGCAGCACAAGCGTGCGCAGGGTGGACAAGCGGCACTCTGCCACGTTAAAGATGTGCAAGTCCTCCAGCCGGACAAACGATTTCCCGATGGCGTTCAGTACGCTTTCCGACGCGGTATAAAATTGCAGGCGCAGCTTCTTTAGCTGGCTCAACTGCCGGAAAAAAACAGTACCTTGTGCTGTACATCTAACGGTGTTGGAGTGAACGTTGGTATCAATACTCAACCTCCGTTTCGTGGCTTATGATCAACTGCTGGAGCTACGGTTCCTCGCCGCCGTGCTGTGCGTACTGCTGCCGGACGATGGTGTCCACCTCCAGCAACGACGCCACTTTCAGCCAACGCTGCTTGGCGCAATGAATCTTGCCGGGCCAAACCTACAGCAGCTCCAGCAGGTTCAGGGAGCGGTTCACCACCTTCAGCTCGTCCATTTTCGATTAATTGACATTTTCGAGCACGAATATTCAGGAATTCGAGCAAATTCCCTTAAACTGGAGCCTTAAACTTCCCTTAAACTGCACCAGTTTAAGGGAATTTAGAAAAAGGCCTTTAAAATCCACTGTGATGCGGCTTTTTCGTTGTTTTCTTTTAGATTCGCTCGAAAATGATGTTTCCTATCGTTATGTTTCGTATTCCTTTGTGTGATGTTTCGTATCGTTGGTCATGGAGCCATTTTATACATATATAATATCGATTTTTTATAAAATAACATCACACAAAATTTGCTTTTGTTTTTCATAAAAAAATCAAAGCTACGAATGTAAAATGGGCTCGACGGCATCGTCCATCCATAGAAGAAATTCTAATTTACGAACACACCGAATCTTGGCGCTTTCAACACACTTGATCACACACAAATCCACAATATCAAGCGTATCGAGTACTAATCGAGCAGATATGCGAAATCAATTCGAGCAAATGTCACTTGGATTGGGCTGTGAGTTCGCGCGGACTCCTCGAATTTGTTTTGCGGGTCGTTGCGACCTCGACAATAACAAAACGAACTGTCATTGCGCCAGAAAGCTTTCGCTTAGTTTGTTGTCATTTGGCCCGTTTGGCTTTAGCTGTGAAGGAATTTTCGTTAATTTAGCGCCCAAATTTTTCCGCTCAAGCGTGGTAAGAGTTCCTAAACTGCCTGTTGCTATCCGCGTGTGTGGTAATGTACTGTTTTTTTTCTTGCTAGTTGTAGGTTCCAGTGCCCCCACGATGACACCTCCGTCGGTGCAAGCGGAGGGACTGAGGGGTTCCGAAACGGATGGCGCCAAGCTAACGACGGCGGTCGGGGGGCGGCTCAGCTACCTGACCCGCACGGACGAACCGAGCGTGGATGTCAGCCGGTGGGACATACTGCTGACGGCCATCTCGATCCTGTTCCGGCTGGTCAGCATCAGTCTGACCGTGCTGCTGTCCTGCGAGTACTACCGGAACGGGCGCACGGTCTACTTCGCCCTGACGCTGGTCGGGCTGTTCGTGCCCGGCATCATCACCTCGCTGCTCAACCTGCTGATGTACCTGGACGACGCGCGCCGAAACCGGCGGGACCGGCAGCCCTGCTGCAGCACGCTGCTCTGCGTCGTGGTGGTGCCGTTCTGCTGCCGCTACTGGCACTCCCTGCGCCTCTCGTACGCGTGCTACCGTGCCAAGCACCGGCAGGACTGGGCCGCCCAGAAGCGAACGTACGAGCTGCTGGTGCAGGAGGACAGCGACGTGGCGCTGCTCCGCATCTTCGAGTGCCTGCTGGAGGTAACGCTGCAGAAGATACTGCAGCTGACGATCGTCCTGTCGACCGGCCCGGTCACCGTCCTGCAGATGCTCTCGATCGTGAGCGCCATGGGCAGCATCGCCTGGTGCATGGCGTCCCACTACCGGTGCGTCCGGTTCGCCCGGCTCGACAAGCGGCACATCCCCTGGTCGGGCACGATCGTGCACATCGCGTGGCAGTTCTCCGT
>SIXB01002339.1:0-29548 GCA_007018985.1 Anopheles bwambae | reverse complement strand
TTTTTTTTTTTATTCGTTGTGTTGGAGTTGGTGTTGTAGGATTTCTGGACAGGGAGGGGGAGGCAAAAATTCAACTCCCCGTAAAGCTGGCCAGGTGTACTTGGTTTTGTTTTCCATTCTAAGCACTCATCCAAATTGATGCGATTCGTGTCGGCCGATCGTTCCATTTTTGACAGCTTCCAGGGGGGAGGGTTAGGTTTTCCCTGGACCTGGCCATGCCTTGTTTGGCCATAGAAACATCCCAACAACAACAGCAACATCGGGGGGGAAAAAAGGGTTTTGCAGATTAGCTACCCATATCTGGAAGGGGTTGGGAGGAGCTGTATTCGGAAGGATTAGCCAATTCGTCGCCCGTGCCTGAAACTGAAATACGCTTACGCGTGGATTTAGTGAAAGGGTTTGAAATAAGCAGGCAGACGCCCCCTCGATCCTCCCCCCCCCCCCCCCCCCCCCCCCCCCCCGGGTTGCAATCCAACCTGTCAAACTGGACATGGGCTTACGAGGGATCACCTTTCGGCTATCACCTTTCCGACAGCGGACGTTCGACCGCTCTCAGACGAGCACGCGGTTGGGGAAGGTTAGCTGCGAACGGATGAATTTATGCTCGAGCAGGTGTCGGCAATCGGTGTGCGTACCATTTAGCCGAACCTGGACCCGAACCTGCGCCCAGAATGGTATGGAAAGTTTGCTTTTTTTTGGTTTTGTTTGTTTTTTTAAACCAATCGTTGAGATGTCGCCGCCGCCGCCGCACCACAGTTCATGACAAAATATTTTCACTTTCGCGGCTATTTTTGTGCACCCGTACCCAATCCAACGATATTCATGCCGTCGCGCTCCAAATGAAACTAAATTTATCCACCTTTGCTTCTTTGTTGTTTGGTCAGCAACCTTTGAAATGAATGAATGTTTGATAGAAAATCTTTGCGAGAGAGAAAGAGAGAGGAACTATTTTGTTTAAACAAAATGAAATCAGACTGCGCTTTAGTCGCTGGGACGGGCCGGGTTAGGGCCGAAGCGTAGGCAAAATGGTGAACACTCCGACAGCCGTTGGCAGTTGTCGAAACCGCCGATCGATTCGTAACGGCCAACGGAGATGGGTTTGCGAGGTACGAGGGCACAGGAGGCGTAATGGGTTTTTCATTTAATTTCATTTTTCATTCCAACTGGCTTCCCGTTTCTGTACCCGTCTGGGACGGTGTCCGGAAACGGATGAGAGGGGGAAAGGGCAGGGGTTTAGAGCGCCATATTTGCAATGTGACAGTTGTCATCGGCGTGAAGCAAAGGGTCGGGAAGTGTGGTGCCGTTCGAAATAGTGTCATATCATAGGTGCGTTGTGTGCTTTTTGGTTTTGCTGGTCCTATAACCGAGCCAACGCCCCCGGGGGAGCACTCAAACTAAATTAACTGACGGTTCTGAACCTCCACGAGATATCCACGAGAGATCCTAACGCGCTCACGATGGATGGGGATTGTGTAATCAACTGATAGGTGATAGTGATAATTATTGAAACATAATAATAAAAGAAAAAAAAAAACAATCACCAAATGTACCCATCCGATCCGGGCGGGCTTATTAGAAATGGATGTGTGCCGTTGCATTGTTCGCCTTTTTGTGTTCACACCAACCGGCTGGCCAGGCAACGCCAGAAGCAATTAGAGAAATGGAATATTTAATATCGCTTCCATGGAGCCACGGTCATGCCAGGTTTCAGGTGTTCAGGCTTCAAACAGCAGCAGTTACAGCAAACTAACGACTCATTACGCCAACCGCGATGTTGCGTGCCGTGATGCGCATCTCTAATCGGTTGCCGAATCTTGCCGCTCACTGCGTGGTTCGGAGCCGGTAGAAGATGCACATCTTGCCGCTGTAGTAGCTAAGCGGAAAAATAAGGTTTGACGAGGCCTTTTTCCCAAACTACTTCTGAACATGAACCAACCAATGAGCCGTTCGTTAGACGCTTTATAATGATGCATTGCGTTGATGCAAAACACTTGAACCTTGGGATGAAATATGAAGCGAGAAGGCTATGTTGGAGCTAGCGTTATTTATTTGACTTTTCAAGCAGATCTGTTCAGTCCGCTTTAGCGGGGATCAACATTTGTTTGTTCTCGAATGACGAGATCTTGGTAGCTTGGCATTGAAACGGCATTGAAAATTACATTGGCTGGACTTTAATAATGTTTTTGATTAAACATTTACTTTTACTCTACGACATCTAGTATGCGACTGTGAAGAATACCCCTGAGCAGATGGATGTCTGAAATGTCTTCCAGTTTTTGCTAAACCAACCAAAAAGCAGGTGGCCTAAGCAACTACAAAACTATCCTATACTATTACGAACTATTACTGACTATCCTATCAAGAGCAGGCGTCAAGATGATTGAAGAGACCTAGCAGGTGATATAAACAGAGTCAATAGAGCGATACAAATCAAAATACTCGTAGAATAGCTTGAAACTTTGAGACATGGACAAAAAAGGTTAATTGGAGCTATACCATCGCCTCCTAAAGTCAATACTTAAGAATGTATGATGTCTTAGTGTCCCAGTTGGTATTTTGATGGTATTTCTGTTCAACAGGTCATAATTAGTGCAATAAACCCTGCTGATAATCGTCTCATGACGAACACGATAATCTAATTTGTCTGACATGACTCCTTAGTCGCGATGTACTTGCGAGCGTCCTAGTGCTTGTTGTCAAATATCAGAAGATGGTTTTTAAAGAATCAGATATCAAAGAATCAAATATCCGTCAAATATCAGAAGATGGACACCAGGGTACATTTTTCAACTGCAATCGTGAGGCAATTTTCACGACACCAAACATTAAATCTATCTATCAGTTTCTGTAGTTCAATGCAGTCAGAAGGTACAATCACCACAGTAAACATTCATATGTCATCAGCATACATTACAAAAATAGTTTTGGGCCGGTAGAACAGATGAACCATTATCAACATATACTCCAAAATAACATTGAGTCTAAATTACTACTTTGTGGAATTCCTGGAGGGCTCTTGAACGTGTTCGACACATTGCAATCAATTTGTACACAGTATTTTCTGTTTAATAGATATGAGCTTAGCCATGACAGTAACATATTGAGTTAATCCCATGCGCTGAGGCTTAGAAAGGAATAAAGAGAGATTAAGTCGATCGAACGTGGCCTTAAAGTCTATATATAGTCTGTTTATATTAAAGTCTATATCCATCTGATATCCTTGTGAAAATCCCGGATGGGCTAAAATGCAGAATTCTAGCAAATTTGTATTTACCGACCATTGTGGTACAAAACCATGAGAGCGAGTGAAGAGCGGCAATGAGAAATTAAGCTTTGGTACACAACCATTTCAAGCACTTTAGCAGTAGCACGTAACGATGTGATACCACGATAATTGTCTGTACAAGATTTGTCGCCTTTTTATGCACCGGAGTCATCCACGACAGTTTCCATTGCGTGAGAACCCTACCATAATGTAATGAAATGTCATACAAATGAGTTTGTGGTACTGATAGTATATATCCACAACTTTTTAGGAAAGTGGCCGGTACTCCATCAGGTTCTGGATAGGGTGCTGATTTAAGCAGCTTTGATTGTAGATGTTCCATCTACATTTGAGACCTAGATTTTAACATCATCATAAGGCACAGTGTCCAGCGCAGTATTTAGGTGTTGTGGTTCAATATTTGTATGAGCATTGCGCCAAACTTGTCAGCAAACCCATTCGATATTACTTGTTGCTGCCTATCATGTTTAAACACTTGTAGTAAACCTTTTTTCAGAGCGTTTTGATTCCACAAAACCCCAAGGTTTATGCAATATACGATCGTAGTGTCGATAATTCGTGTGGGCTGTATTTATGTGTCGTTAGTTCTTACCCTACAAAAAGCACTTTTGAATGCTTTCGATTGAAGTTTGTTGAATGTAGAGTCCTCCGCCAGGAGTTATTCATCATCGGTGAACTCAATGTTACTGGAATGCATTACAACAACTCGTAGCATTTTGGGGAACGAACAGACGGCTTAAGGAACGCATACAGCCAGGAGGCACGTTGACTGCGAGCACTTTCGTCGTGGTATAATGCTGCCCGGTGTCCGGGATTTCGCCAGCACAATCGTTTTCGGAACCGGAACGCCCGAAGCCGAGATTTGGTGCCTTCAATTTCGCTACTCCCTGTGCAGTGCTCTAGGGCACTAGGGGTCCCGCACACACTGCACACGCCCAATTTGGAAGTCGGATGTACATTCCCGGGGAATGGGTGCCGTGATCGGATTATCGTTCATCGTTCCTGCGAGTCCTGCGCTTTGCCAGGTAATGAGCTTAACTGGCAAAGCAATCCATCAAACAGCCTTGCCCCGGAAAAGTCCAGCGTCCACAACGGCGGTTTGTGGACGGTGTGCACACTTGTCTTGCTTGGAGATGCAGAAATCGATATCCCTTCAGGCCACCCGCCCACCCACCGTTGAACAGAATGTGGAAGGGTTCAGAGGGGTGATAGAGAGGGGTCGAAGGAGGAAAGGAGCGGAAGGGAAAGCGAAAAAGGCCACAAATAGTTGTTGACGTGACACTTGTGAATGCTTAATCGGAACGATTGCCGGGTCGTTCCCCGGATGCCTGCCAACTGGGCCCCCGTGCTGCGAGTGAATATTTCTGCGTACTGTGAGTGTGTGTGTGTGTGTGAGAGAGAGGAGCAAAGTGATGTTCCTGTCCGATGCTGCTCCGATAATGGCAGCAGGATGGATGGGCGGCGATGATGGATGGAGCCTGGGCAGTGTGCCTTTGCAATAGCGGATCCCGCCGGTGGAATGCCATTCCGGGCCGCTGTTTGCTGCATTCTTCCACGTTTGCCCTGCTCTTTTTCGGCCCGGCAAAGGGTACCGAGGGTCGGTTGGAGAGAGAGCGATATATTGTGTTGTGTGGTGCGTGTACATTGCGTGTGTGTGTGTGTGGCTGTGTGTAGAAAGAAGCGAACGATAGCAAAGCGGAAGCTTACTCCCTCGAGGCTGGCTGCCTGGCTCGCTGGGAACGGAGAAAGAACGGTTAAGGAGAAAGGTTTGAGGCTAGGGGAGGAGGGGGATTGGTTGCGGTGCAATGGTGGTACCACGGCCATGGCCACGGGAGCGCCTGCGGAATCAATTTCAATTAAATTCCATTCTGACAGGAGAATTTCGTCCGACCTCGCTTGCGTTGCGTACACGTACACCCATACACACACACACACCGGGTCGCTTTTCGTGACACGTTCGTGCACGCGTGCTTGCACGTATAAGAAACTTTTGGTGGCGTACGGGGCAGATGCTGAGTATGAGGGCCCTGGAGTGCCCGGAACAACCGCATCTACATTGATGTGTGTGAGTGCGTGTTGCGCCGTCTGTCCGCGTACTCCGGCAGCTCTGTTTCACCTCGCTGCCGGTAAAACACACATTATGCTACGCAGAGCATTCGCCCAGCCCAGCCCAGAAGATGCTGGCCCCACCGTCTTCGGGCTGGCAGTGTGCAAACACACGGCGCGCGTATTGTTTGATAGGCAAATATATGTGTTGTGGCAGCCGCGGAGCAGCGAGCTCGGCGAGGCCTCGGGCGTGTTTGTTCGCACGCCCGTTGCGCAGACGATGCTTGGCTTGCGGGAGTGCACCACCGACTCACGGGCTCGAAGATTGCTCGAGATATCGATTCGAATGAAATCAAATCAAGCTCCAATTTCATTTCGCAGCACTTCCGCGTGTGGCGCAGCACGCGATTGTTAGGATTGTTCGCTGCGGGGGCAAGCTGAAGCGACCGGGCAGTTCATCAAATTCGGCAACGGCCGAATGCAATGGTCGAATGGTTAATTTATAGCTCTCCACGACTGGCCAGGCGGAGACAGGCGGAAGCGATGAAATGAAGTTCGGACCTTCAAAAAAAGGTCCAAAATTTGTAGCGCAATGGGCGCTTGCTTTGTTTTGTGCAAATCGAGCCAGTTTAGCACCACTCGTTTGACCTTTTCACGCATTGGGGCGGTTTGTGCCGAAGTGTGCCTACCTTTCAGGCGCACTCGAAAGGACTGCGCTTTCAGCGCTGATACTCGTCACAAATGGGGGCATAGATAGCAGATTGCTCAGCTTCTCAATGTCAAAGTTTGACTTTTTTTCCTACTCCGATGAGCGATCAACAATTGAGCGCATCCGATTTGAAGCAAATTTTATTTTTAATTCTTTGCTCACGTGGACGGGATTTTGGGGCGGTTTTTTCTTCTTTTCCCACGCTGACCAATACCGGCGTGGACCCTTTTCTTCCCAAAAACCTTTCAACACCTTTTTTGGCTGATAGCCGCCTGTTGAAGCGGCAGCAAAAAAACCCAATCCTAGATGCTTATGATGGTAATTTTCTCGTCTCCGACTCTCCATGCGTCCCTTACGGATGCGCTGATACCGAGGGAGTGGTGGCAGTAAATTGAGGGCAGCTGTCGCCCCAAAAAAAAAAAAAAAGGCCGCCACCCAAAACACGGGATGGCACGAGAAATTTAGTAAATATTGTTATTAAGAAGCGCGATGAAACCCGGCAGCCAATTCGGGCCTATTTGTATGTGGTCGGTCGTGCTCTGGCGGTTTCAGCATGCAAATAGTACGTCGTGCAAGGGAAGGATGGAAGGGAGAGCTAGCATTCCAATCCGAGGTTCCGAGCCTTGTAGAGCATTGCGAAATTCAATTACAGCTTACCCCGTGCGTTGGGCCTTCTTTTTATTCAAGAGGCGTTGTATTTACCCTTTTCTGTTGCTACAGTTGGGTTGCGCTGTTTAACGCCGTTTTGGAGGGGATAGTAAAATAAATAAAATTCGTTATTTGTCAGATTTTGTTTTCGCCTTTACAGGTACATGAAAGGGCCTTCGCCGCCCTTCTACGAAAGCCAGTTCCGGGTTGCACTACAGTTTATTGAAGAAACGGGGCGCCTCGTAAGCGCGTGACGTTAATTTGATTTCATCTTTAAAGCCAGCTCACACCGCATCACAGCACTACGATGCGTACCGGCGTGCGTACATTCGCAGCAGTGCTCATGTTTAACAAGCGATTCATTAAACTTTTCGCACGCGGGGCTCGTTCAGCACCTTCGCGCAACAGGTCGGCTGACCCCGGGGGCGCAACTAATGATTTAAGATCAGGCCGGCTCATTTTTCGCTGCCGTGTGCGTGTATTTTCTCCTGCCCTAAATCGGGGCCCGTTTTGCCGTTGTGCGTAAACAAACAGAGAGGGGGAGAGAAAAAAACAGCCTCGCACTTGTCTCATTTGCATACGCCGATCGATCGCCCAGCCTCGGCTGCGGCCGAGGCCACACCGCGGACAGTGGAACTTCGTCTTAGCGGATGCCCGTGAATCTAATTTAATTAACCCTCAAACCAACCGGGTTTTTGCGAGGGCTTCTATAGACAGTGGAGGGGAAGGGGGATAGTAGTAAATCAGGAGAAGGGCGTGTGCTTGCATTTACACGCGTGCATCTAATGAGCCAACCCGAGTCGTTGCGCAACGTAAATTCGTACCAAAATTGGAGAACAATTCAAGATGATGTTAAATATTGCGGAAGAATAATGTTGGGAGAAACGAGATAAATTGAAATGAATATCTTTATGATAGAAATCTACTAAAGGCTGATCAGCTTTACTTTCCAACAGCTTCATTGTTGCTTATTGTCGAGTTTACGGCCGTACAATAGCAATAGCTATGGGAAACGCAACGCCGACTTAGGTTTTGAGTGTGTTCTTTTCTTCGTTTTCTTTGCTAAGAAAGTGTGTATAGAGGTGGCTACTTTAAGTAGATTATATATTTTTTATTATGCATCATATCATGTGCTATCTTCTCTGTTTTTGGTAAATTCTAACTAATAACAGACAATATCATTTAAATGCCATATTGGTCATGATTCGGAAGCTGGAAGTGCCTACTAAGAAGCTCTGCGAAAAGTGGTACAAGAAACTGCCCAGGAAGCCGCAGGCTCAGAAGATAGATGAGAATATGTTCATCTAGGTCAAAACAGAACAATGAGTAATTTCAGAAAGTATGCGTTTGAAAGCAGTTCCAAGGTCCGAATGGGGCATCAGAGTTAATGAATTATTCAGTTTTGTATCAGGTTCATATGATTTATGATGCTGATATCAAGGCGTTGTTTGACTCGGCATCCCTTACTTAATTCTGGTTGCAAAACTTTATAAACTAGGATTTTTGGACAGTATTCTAAAATCATTTATCTCTGATAGGTCTTATATCTTAACGCGATCTATAGATCAACGCTGTCGCCCTACTAACCATCCGCCATAAGTTGTTGATATACGCTGGTGACGTTAAACTGTTTGCCGCCGTGAAGCACGTCAATCACTCCTCTACCTCTGCAACAAGCTCTAAATGTGTTCCTGGTGTGATCGAAACTTACTCTCGTAGGCAGATGTAAGGTTATATTGTTTTCGATAAGTTCGATAAAATAAGACTTTAAAATCAACAATAACTTGCTGCAACGTACCGATTGTGAAAATGATTTAAATATACTGCTTGAAAAAATCCTCAGATTTATGCTGCATACGATCAACCTAATCAGATGCTAGGGATTCTTTTTAGGGTTACTAAGGTATTTTGCGAGTCTTACTGCATAAACATGATATTTTAGTCTATAGTTTGGGTGGGTTTAAAATTAATTTGTTTGGAGCTCCTCAGCTCAGTCTTTAAGTCAGCGTATTGAGGCAATTCAAAGAAAAGCAACGCGATTTGCTACAAAGCTCCTTCCATGGAGATATGGTGACGTACGTCCAAATTACGCCAGTGCGATGCCTTCTCTCGGCCAGATGTGCGAACACCCAACGTCTCTTTGTGGCAGGTTTGATTAGTGGTGAAATTGATGCGCCCAACCTACTCAGTGCTATGAATTTCTCTGCACCGTCCAGGACGCTCATCAAAAACTACGAGGCAAAATTAAGTAATACGTGCGTCACACTGTCGAACAATTTTCGGTCAGTCGGATTCGATAAACAAGGTGGGAGTTGCATTCAGTCAAGTGTACACTCTGTATGCGCTTAGTCTGTCGTAATGTAAATCATCGCAGGATCATCAATTCAATTCAATCAAGAACCAGAATGGGTTCAGGATCAGTTCCAGGACAGCAATGGATTCAGTGATAGTTCTAATAAGGGTTCCTAGACGGGTATGGTGTCAGAATCGGTATGAGGACCGAAATAGAATCAGAATCAGTTCCAGGGCCTGTGTAGGTTAATGACCAACACTAAGACCTGGAATCAGTGTCAGCATTGGTACGGGTTATGTAAAAGCTCCAAGAATGACATGAGCTTTAGAATAGGTCCAGAATCGGTATGTGGTCTGAACCAGTTTCTATTAATGTGTCTCTTGGATCTAAGAGGCACTTGGGAATTGCGTTGTTTTAAAAAAACCTATGCGCGCATCGTGAAGCATTTAAATATCCCCAACATTCTACTGATTAGCCCTGGAACCGGACCAAATTAACTAGTTTAAATAAATTGCTGGAATCAAATTCGATGGATTATACAAGTCTTTGTCAAGCTATCAAATAATGGGAAATACTTGCTCATTCTTTAAAGAAATCACTGTACAAAAAATCATTCCTAATAAAAAAAGACCCACATTCCCAAATACACGCGGCAAGCAGCTTCCTGCGCTGATTGATGGCGAAATTTATTCCTACACGCGTCTCGTGGGATGGATTTTGAAATAAATTATAAATTAACTACCCACTAATCAATCATTACGGCGTTCGCTACAGCCGGAATAGGCAAAGGAAGCGTCAAACTCACCTTCCCAAAAAAGCTTGAGATCACTTCCCCATCAGCTCCACTGTATGTGTGTGTGTGTGTTTGTGTGTGTGCACGTCCAAAGGAACCTGTCAGAGCAGACATGAACCTGTGCGGAGAGGAAAAAATAGCGTATCAGATAGAGATAGAGAGAGATAGCGTTAGAAACGGAGTGCACGAGTATCAAAAGGACACGAAACACGAATAAAATCCATCTCGGTGTCAATTCCCCTTCAAACGACTGCTTGTTAAACGAAGCTGATGGGGCACCGAAGCCAAGAAGGATGGCGAGGGATAAGAGAACGGGAGGTAGGCGGGGAGGGGGGGGGAATTCTGAAAAATCAGTGGCAGTGAAAAATTGCAGTAATGAATTGCCCTTTACACATGACGTTCGTTCAGGGCGGAGAGTTTCTTGTTTCAATCCCTCTCTTCCACCTCTCCTCCAGCCGCCCAGGCAAAACAAAAGCATCGACAAAAAAAGGGAAACAACTCCACCAACAATACGGCAACAGACAACACAATCGCACCATCACAATGGATTTTTGACTTCCTCCCCTGCTTCCTTATTACGCCCCCCCGTTCCGGGTTCACTTCTGATCTTGGATAGCGGCGGCGTCATTGCCGAACAGCCGAGCAGCCAAACGGCTGGTTTGTTTTGTCTGGCTTCCGTTAACGAGCCGATGCTTGCCTTTTCTCTCAAAAGAATGCGTGGAGCTTTTCGGTTTCTGGGGAATGGGGGAATGGTTTTCCTTTTTCTTCTCGATTGTTGCGAAATGCGAATCGATCTCCGGTGGCGCGTTTTTCTGCGCTGCGCTGTATGTATTGATATGAAAAATGAGAAAAATCAAACAAAAAAAGGAAACCTCGAAAATGGAAACCTTTACTTTTTCCATTCGTGCTTAAAAATTACTACCATTTTCGTGCCTCACACTGTACGCCACACGTTGTATGGTGTTGGTTGTTGTTTTGTACGGTTGGCAAGAAAAATTGGGGCACTTTTTGTACGTTGATGATTGGATTAATCATAGCAGGATCAGCGGCAGATAAACCAATAAACTATGGATAGCCCTGAAGTCCATTACAGGCGTATGGCAGCCATACACCAAAAGCCGTGTCAAATAGGAAGAGGAATATTGGATTGATTGGAGGGCCGCCGAGTGTTCAGAGTGCCTGTGATTTGTAGAATATTTGTCAATCAATTCAAGAGGATGTAAGATGTATCAATTGATATTTCCAAACTTCGTTTCTTCGCAGTCGTATAGTCGTATGTACGAATTGTCTTGAGTATCTATAAATACTCAAGAGCCACATTTGCCGTAGAAATCTGCGAACGATACCATCGGATTGAACAGCTTGTATCTTGTAATTTGTCAATTATATATATCTACTTGTTTTTGGTTTTGTGAAACAACATTTTGATTCAGTAATTTCTGCAAAAATTGACTGCTCAAAATATATAAAAACATGAAATAAGATAAATGTTTTGATACAGGCATAAATACTCTGAAACCAGCAGGTCACATGCGGTAGCGAACATCTTCTATACGAACCATGGAACAATTATGAAATGTTTTACAATAGAATTAGAAAACTAAAACTGTTTGTTGCAGAAAACAAGATTGAAAGCCACAAAATGATGCATCAAACGAAGAAACTATTTAATTGAATCAGAGTTTTCTATCCTTATTTAGTGCAAAAATTATAATTCATCTAGGCTCTTCTCAATAGCTTATCTTCGTAGTGCCTAATTTGTGGAAAAAGTTATGCGTCCTTTTCTTACAAAAATATTGCAAAAGATTTTTGCAAAAAGAATGTATGTATAGGGAGAAAACATCAATCAGCATCATAGAGGCCCATGCCTTAATGAATCATTGCTATTCGAAACAGATTATTTGCGGATTAAAAAAACATAAAAAAACTATTTTTAAATAGTATAAACGTATCTTCAGAATCTGATAATTCTGTTGTACCATCATCGCTTGAATGGTTTTTAATAACGTAAGGGAAAAACCATTGCCTTACTTCAACCGAAACTGTACGACAAAAACGTCAATTTTCCTGCTCGATCGGTGAATAATCTGAAACACGTTTTGTTGTGCATCCATTTAAACCTGCGTAAATATATTTACATCTTTGAGTCCATCTTTGTCCATCAGAGCGTAGTTTCGTACCTTGATCTGTAAGATCCGAATTTGGAGGCTACCAAAGATACCGAGATAATACTTTAATTAATCGCATTTTCTACTTATTGATAAGACATGATTTCTCCGAATCCATATAAATACTTCTTCTTCTTCTTTGGCACAACAACCGTTGTCGGTCAAAGCCTGCCTGTACCCACTAGTGAAGTGAGCTTGGCTTTCAGTGACTTTTGTCACCATAGCAGGATAGTCAGTCCTACGTATTACGGTCTATTTGGGGCTTGGACCCCTGACGGGCATGTTGTTAAATCGTTCGAGTTGACGACTGTACCACCAGACCATATAAATACTAGAGCTCTGAAATTAAGGGACAATGCTCTTAATAGTTGAATATGTTGAAAGCGTTATAAATAATAAGATGGTACATTTGAAAACATTGAACGATTTATCCACACATGGGAAAGTAAAGGCGTTGAATCAAAGTCTTGTTAAAAATATAATAAAACATTGAGGCCCTTCACGATTCTAGTCAGTTTTTTGTATGGAGTTTGACAGTTGGAGGCTAAAATCATGTAAACAATCCATACAAAACCACACACAAAACTAGCCTGCAATTTTCAGTCTAGATTATTCTAACCTCAAAGCTAGAATTAGATTCGAGCACCTGCTCGAAAAATAGCAAAACAAGGTGTTGTTTACATTTATCCCAAGGTCCACTAAAGATCTGTGATAGAATCCATATTCAAAGTGTATGCAGTTCAGGTGGTCTCATAGCATGTTTTTTATAACCAAATTTGAATATCACATTTTGACAGGATGGGTGAAAACTTTTGTTCAAACAAGCGTTCTGGAGGCTTGACGAATACACAAAACAATTTTAAAATCTTTATTCAGAAACATTCATTCACCTTGGGATAAGCCCACCTATATATTATACCCACTTAGAGAGCTGCCCGAAAACTGCTATACAATGCAAACAGCCTACAGGCTGAAATTTCAGCCTACGCACTTAAAACGGAAAAGGTCCCATTATTAGATATTTGAGTAAAGAGACCATTAATTGGCCTAAACTGTGTGTAAATATGTAAACAAGTTTGATTTACATGGTCTTTCTCGACAGGTTTATAATTTAAGAAAAAATAAGTGAAAATTTCAAACGAAAATGCACAATCTTTACCCAGGGTGACATCGAAAAAGGTAAATCACCGGTAAAAAAACAAAAAAATAGTAAGAATAACTAGACGATAATATACAGATTAGTTGTTAGCGTAGGAATGGAGAAGTTAAATGAAATACATGAAGTTTCCAGACACATATCTTGCCCAGTTTTCCAATCAATCCATGCTTTACGAGCAGAGGTATCGCACCACTTTGCTACAATGGTACAATATACACACACTGAGTGCAATTTGGAAAAACCCCAAAGCGAATTCCAACAGAGTGCTAATACAACGCTCGAAGCAGGCAGCTTTCGCACTGTTTTGTTTTTGTTTTGCCATCATCCCCACAATCGCAATCGAATATGGATGTACAACTGTGCCTCTATTTCATCGAATGAGGCTGCGTGTGTGTGTGTGCGTGTAAGTAAGAGAGATTTCACGAAAGGATTTGACTTCCTTCCATTTGCTGCCATCTTCTGCTCGCACCGCCACCGCCGCCTACCGTTGGGTGTCGACATTTTCGCGTGATCCTTCCTTCTCCCCTCCGTGATACGGCGGCCTCTAACACGCTAGATTGAGCTGATTGATAAATATTGTAACCTTCCCGCAGCTCACCCATCGCCCCCCATTCCCCTCTTTCTCTCCAGTTCTCAGCCGCTCTGTTCGGTCACACTTCTCGGAGGGTGAAAGCTTTTAAGATGATTGATTCGATTCGTGCCTGCGAATTGTGGGATGACATGGAGAGGGGTGTGGGAGGGCAAGGGAGAAGGGTAGCTAAAAAAGGTATCGTGTCTGTGCCCCGGCCAACTCCCAAAAGTAAGTAGTGCTTGCGCGTGTGTGTGTGTGTGCAGGTGGTAACGATCTTTTTAGCATCTTTCTCGGCCGTTCTTCTCGCCCTTTCTAAAGTATCGAACTTTTAAACGTGCTTACTGTCTGCGGGCAAATCCTCCGTTGTGTCGCCGCGGGGGTTGCCAGCGAAGAGCACGAGCATTCTTGGTGGGCTCAATTTTCACTTCTTCTTTACCGGTCCACTAAAAAAAAAAGAAAAAAACAAAAAACAACCAACAGGGATTTACCACCCTGCCACTACGCTACTCTCCCGTACATCACCACGCAATGTGAACATTATTTTAACCAAAGCAGCAACAACAGCAAAACAAAAAACAAAACAAAAATGGAAGCGAAATATCAAGTGCAGAGCGAAACAGATTCTTTATGTCGTTTCCTTAGCGCCGTTAAAGGGCTCGTTTGGGTGGACCGAGTCTACCGGGAGGCCTTGAAATTGCGGGATCATTTGATGTGATGGGCCGGTGTGAGGGGTAAAGACGGACGGAAGTGGTGGTAGAACCTTTTTGCCGCGTAAAATAGAACTGGTCCGCCGTCTGGTGTCTATAAAATATTAAAATTTATTACACTCACCGCTGCTCTAATGCCCGCGTGGCTTAAAGGCATTTGAGACAAAGCAAGAGCGCACATAAAAAAGATTATCTTTTTTTTCGGTCGATGGTGCGGTTGCGTACTGCTCGGAGAACTATGTTAGCTGTACAGCAAGGAAGATGCTGTTTGCCTTTAAAACTGATAAATAGATGTTCACATTTCATCTGAAAAATCATCTGAAATAAGAGAAATTTACGAATAAAAAAAAACAATAATGCGTAGAGCATTAACGACATTTCAGAGCACAAACGGCTTCTGACTAACCGAATTATGAAACCGGACCGGAGATCTGTGTTTGAATGTGTGAGTGTGTGTGTGTTGAGCGCAAAAGAGGGCACACATTAACACAGCATTGGCAGGGCAACAAGGTTAGGCACAATGTGCAGTTTTCCCCGTTGCTTCAGTGCGGTGATGCATGTTTTGTTTGCTGTTTACTCCCCCCCCCCCCCTCCCTCCCCACCCAATGCCCGGAGAGCGCGTAGAGAAATTACTGCGTACAGCGTACTGCGCAACGGCTGCCGTACGCACAACCAGCAAATGCGCAAACACGGGAGTTGCGCACAATCGGGTGCACGAGAGCTGCAGTGCAAGTCATTCCCACCCTTCCCTGTATGCTTTCGATGCAACGTTGATTGTTCGTGAGGTTGCAGCAAAAGGGGGGGGGGGGAAAGTGCATTAGGTTGTTTGTCGATTGTTTGCGCGACCACGTATGTGCATGGAGCATAGCCTGTTATTGTTCGGCTAGACGACTAGAAGTTTGTGAGTTCTAAGAAACATTGCAAACAATTAAACAATCGATCAACGGAACTGTTCCTGCCCCCCCGCAGCAGCTTGGTTTCTGTAGATTTCAACCTTGGTTTTGCACTTTGAGGGGTTTTTTCAGCTCAAGCTGTACAGCTTCATTAGACATGTGAACCTTCTGGTACGATGGGCATTGAAGGGGCGGCCTGTACACGACCTTCAGTGCGGCTGTCGATGCTATTTATTATTTGACCCACATAACCGTAAGCTTTTTCATACCAAGTGAAGAGCCTCAGAGATGCTCGCTTAGCCGGCGCTCTGGGATGAATCGAACAAGACTTCGAACATGAAAAGTTTGACAGGTTTGAGTCAATGGTTGTCTTGTTTGTCGAGATGTCTAACGGGGTACCTCCATTCAGCTCTAAACGTTTGCTTGAGTCGGAAGTCTTGTTCGGAAGCTAAGGTCTAATGATGTGTCTTGTGTTGAGACACATTCATATGAATCGTTAGCGATGAGTGATTCGGATCTCGAATCGAATGTCCAAAGGTTCCTGAATCCCTAGATTCATGTATCTCCTAAAATTCATGTATGTTCGAAGATTCATGAATCTCCAACGATTCATGAACCCATAAAAATGGAGAGAGTTAATTTCTAAAGATTCATGGATCTCGGAACATTCAGGAATCTCTGAAGATTTATGAATCTCTAAAAGTGGCACTGAAAATTCATGAAAGTTTAGATATCTTTGATTTCCAACATGTCTGTCATTGGTTCATGCCTATAATTGACCGTCTCCCTGCAGCAAGGACTACCCAAGTGACATTAGTTCTAGATTTTTAACTATGATCTGCTCGAATTATGCTCTAGATACCAAAAAATGTGGATTTCGGTGTGATAAACCGTGTTTAACCATGACTATAGCACCAGTAATAAGAATTCGAAACGTTATTTCCCAAAGGTTAGAGAACAAAGCAACGAAAAAGCCACATCACCGTCGATTTTAAAGGGCTTGTTCTAAAAGTCTCTTAAACTGGGGATGTTTAGGCAATGTTTAAGGTGCCAGTCTAAGGGAAATAGCTCAAAACCCGATTTTAGAACTCGAAATTGTCAATTGGGTGCCGCGTGATATTTGCTAAAAAGTCTCGAAAGTCTGAATAGGTTAGCATGACCGCGTATACTGTTACGCCAAGAAACAGAATAAAAAGATGCTCAAGAATTATCAATCTTTTGAGATTCATTAATCTATCGAGATTCGTGATTCTTGAGATTGATGTATTATTCGAGATTCATATATCTTTTGAGCTTTGTGAATCTTAACATTACAGAATTCATGAATCTAGAGAATCATTAATCTTTCGAGGTTCGTGAATCGTTCGAAATTCATAATTCTTTTGAAATTCATGTATCTTTCGAGATTCGTAAATATTTCCAGAGTCATGAATCTTTTCAACCAAGGTTCAGATTCATTGATCATTTCAAAGATTCATTCTGACTCGGAACATTGATTTTGAGTTCATTGTGTGTTTGCCTTCGGCGTGTCAGTAGCTCAGATACACCGTACTGCACCCATCTGCCCGTTTCCTGTTGAACTCCGGTTTAACTAACCCGCCACTAACGTGCACCCTCTTTCTTTTCCCTTCCATTCACCTCTCTACCACGCAGATTCCTGAGCAAGGCGCGCGGTACCAGCGACGGGGACCACCATTCCGGTACCGGCCACCGCCGGTAGCGTTGTGCAGCGACCGACCGCGTTCAGGCACGGGCGGTGCCGGTCGGTGTGGCCAGCCCGGGCCCGACCAGCCGACACGATAAGCACCGATAAGCAGCAGACGGCGGTGCGCAGACGCAGGCGACGCAAGAAAGCGCAAACACCGTAGGCCGAAGGGGGTTTCGGGGCACGCGATGGGCCACGCACGGTGGCGCTACCGTGCACCGTCATCGAGCCCCCGCCGGCCCCAGGAAAGGCGACAGGCTCGGCTGAGCGCAACGGTCCGGTTCGGCCCGCTGCCCGAGTAGCGGTGCTGACCCCTCCCCGTGTGTGTGTGTGTGCTGGTGGTGGCGGAGATTGTGTTACCACGGTACCCGCAGTACCCGCCTGGGGAGCCTGGGTGACCGACCCCGGGATCCACCGTGCGGCCGAGCAGACAAAAGCTTCCACGCTGCTCGAGCTCGAGCGATCGACGCCAAACGCGAAAGACAATGGAGGCGTAACCTAATCGGGCCAACGAGCGAAATCGAAAGTGTTTTTCTTTGTGTGTATGAGTGTGTGCGTGTGTGCGGGTGTGTGTGTGCGCGCTCGATGTGCATTAGAAGTAAGGAACAGCACCGAACCGGGCCCTCGGTCATATCGCCAAATTGTATAAGTGTGTGTGTGTGTATGTGTGTTAGGTGTGCGTGTGTGTTTGTTCGCGTTTTTAAATGTCGTTTGCTATAAGTAACTGTAACAGTAAGACACACACACTACTGAACCACAGTACACCGCGGCTAGCCCACCACTAGGGCCAATAATCAAATCACACAAACACACACACAATAAATATATAAATATACATATATACACACACTCAGTCGCAGCCACAAGCGTCACAGGCTACAAGCACACCAAAAGGCTCGTTAGCGCAGCGCCTCTCAGTCAGGCAGCGTGCGCCGAGCAGCAGTTTCGGATAAAAACGGGTAAAATTTTGTGTCTCCAGAGCGCCAAGCCGTAGAGTTCGCTCACCTGCATCCACGTACCACTCCTTCCTGCCCGCGACCTCAGCACGATCCTCGTGGACTGTTTCTCACACCGCCACCGACACCGACGTCAAGCAATATAGCCAGCCAGGCGAAACAAAGTAACAAAATACACACTCACACACACACGGCCACACGCGACGATCAAACGCAAGCACTCACTCACCTGCCGTGAGTGTTCCAAGCGAAATCGGATGGTCGCCTAACGCGTTGCGGAGGTTCGTGTTCGTGTCATTCGTAGTGGTACGTGAATGTGTGTGTGTGTGTGTGTGAGCGCGCGCGAGTAAAAAAAAGGTAGAGGAGTGTTCGCTCTAGCTAGGCAAGCGTTTGTGAATTTTTGTAAGTAAGTGCTGCAACTGCTCGAATCGAGGGGCCCGAAACTACCGGAACCTCGCTAAGCCCGTCATGCTAGAGATATTCGTGCAACAATTGCAGCAGCAGCAGCAGCAGCAGTGTGTGTATTTAGCGTACTCGATAGGAGTGACACAGTAGAGAAACCAAAGAGCGAAAGACAGCAGAGGGAGCGAACAAACGAACGAATCGAATCCCATTATCGTTCGACCGCAGGGAGAGCGAAGAGCCGGCAACCCGACACACCGAGCCTTTTTGGGAGGGGGTGCGAATGTGCGGCGGGCGGAGGGCACCGTAGCGATTATGGATTTCGTCTCGTCGCCGCCGGGCAACATCACGCAGGAGGACTTCCTCGCGATCGTGGGAGCGAACGGCACTGTCGGCGGTGGCCCAACCATGTTTAACGATTCCCTGGCGGCGGCGGCGGCGGCGGCTGCGGCAGCTGCCGCAGCAGCAGCCGGTGGTGTGGCCGGGCCCGGCGGTACCGCCGCCGGTGTCGGGCCGGGCGAGAACCTCACCATCCTGCACGGTGCGTACCCGAGCGGGTACACGCTGCCCCACATCATCATCGCCTCAATCATCGTGACAATACTTATGATCGTCATCGTCGTCGGCAACATGCTCGTCATCATTGCGATCGCGACCGAGAAGACGCTGAAAAACATCCAGAACTGGTTCATCGCGTCGCTCGCGGTCGCCGACTTCTTTCTCGGTCTCGTGATCATGCCGTTCTCGCTCGCGAACGAGCTGATGGGGTACTGGATCTTTGGCAACTGGTGGTGCGATGTCCACTCCGCGATGGACGTGCTGCTGTGCACCTCCTCCATCATGAACCTGTGCCTGATCTCGCTCGACCGGTACTGGAGCATCACCAAGGCGATCGAGTATCTCAAGTCGCGGACGCCGGCCCGGGCCGCGTTCATGATTGCCGCCGTCTGGATCATGTCCGCGCTCGTCTGCATACCGCCGCTGCTCGGGTGGAAGGCACAGCGGCCGGAAGGGCACGTGGAGCTGCCCCAGTGTCAGGTAGGTGCTTTTCAAATGTTAGTTTGAGATATTTGAGATACCTGTGCTTCCTACAGATTTTGCATGAAAAAAGGGGGAAAACATAGATACCAAGTACTATCCAGTGGACCAGTTTGACGGTTACATCCCACACACTTTGTTATGTCCACTGAAATTGGTCCTCGTGTAAGAAGTTGCTTGTAATGACATTAGGCTTATCCAATATTTTGACAAAAACTGGTTTTACCAAAGAACCACCAACATTCACAAAATCTGCGCAAAACAATTGTCCGTACCGTCAATATCGTATCAAATGTTCACTGGGGAAAAAGGTTCCTTTGTTAGTTGGGTCAAATGTCCAACGTGTCAAAAGTGACTCAAGAAGACCTTATATAGCTTACCTTATAAACCTCAAATCCTGTATCTTAAGTGCCCTCAGTGCCCCAGTGTCTCCAAAAATTCCAGTTGAAATTCGAAAACTAATAGCTGATCTTAATAATGTAGGCGTCTGAAACGTGTGTCTGAAATTTCCATAGACCATATCCCTAGAGAATATTCTTCAAAAAGGCTGTAAATCGAAGCTCACAGATCGCCACAAACGCATTATTTTTCGGCAAATAACACAAAATCTGTTTTTATAGTTGCCAAACTAAAGAAACTTGGGTTAGGATACTCTTTGATAACTTGGATATCATCTTTTCTTCCCGATGTGTGTCCAACCAGGTAATACACTTTGTCCGTTATTGTTCATACTGTATTTTTTAAGATATAAGCTTCATTCATCCCGATGATTCATTCCTGATGTATGCGAATGACTTAAACATATGTAACTCCATCTCCTCCTTATCGGGGTGTGATGTCTTCCAAGGCTTTAAAAGCTTCTCTTACCATGTGTATATGTATCTAACGATCTTTTGTTATGTCTTCCTTACTGTACCATTATATCCTTCAGCCGCTCGACGTACCCTGTATTCTACTCACATGTTATGAAAGATGTACAACTGATACGATCTAATTCCGTCAAAGATATTGGCATTATACTCGATGAACGGGTGTCGTTTTTAGATCATCTGGACGTAGTAATCAGTAAGACCTTTGGTATTCTTGCAATTTTATGTCGAACTGCAACGGACTTTTTGGATCCTCGTTGGCTAAAATTATTTCATTGCAGCTTGGTTCGACCAATAATTGAGTACTCTTCAATCGTATATTCTTCTTGTGTCCTCATCTTCCAAAAATCTTGTACCCGGTTATTTTTATGAATTTTTGGAGATGACTATGGTTGAGAAAATGTTCTGAGAATCGAACAGTAGAAAGAGGTTTGCATTTTTCTACCGTATTACCGTATTAAAGTTCTATCAAGATACTTTTCCAACTTCCAAATTGTCATAGTTTTACATTTATGACTTCCAAATGGTCATAGTAGCATTTTATGATTTTTCAAACTTGTTGGGATGACTTTATATCTCCCAGCCGGCAAAGACACCTGCTCCTGCTGCCATGTTTAGAATGACTTTTTGCCGGAGGCGCGTTTCTACTGGAACTTCCCACCGAGTGATAGTTTTTTTTTGTTCACTAGCAAACACAGACGTGGTTGTGGAGATCTTCACACTTAATGTGGTCTGCGCGTGGCTAACAAAAATTATTGCACCAGCCTGTAGCTTATCTTTAGCACCCATAAACCACCGCCCCACGCATACACGTTCCCATACTGCATCAAACACTAGTGAGAGAGAGAGAGAGGGGAGTGAATAAGTCGAGGAAAGATCGAGAATAGCTGCCACATCCGCCGTAGATTGTGTATATCTTTCACTGTTCGCTGTAGTTCGTCTGTGACTCGAGCTACCCGAGCAGGGCGTTGCGGAAGACCGGCTCAGGGCGTAGCACCGTAGGACGCGCCCGCTTGGCTAAAGCAAACAAGCAAACAAGCAACACGGAGCCAGAAACACGGAGCGATGCAAGCGGAAAGCGCAAACTAACGCACACCTTCCGATGTTTTGCGAAACCCCATCGACACCCGGGCTGGCGGTACGCTGGCCAGGTGATAGGTGCTCGGTCCCGTGGAAGCTAATATCCGGCTCCCGCCGGGGCGGGTTTGAATTGTTTCAAGAAATCATTCAACGGGAAAAACCCGCGGGCAAATGCCCCCACTGCCAAGGGGTGGTGCGCATTACATTCCGTTGCGAAGGTAAATTTATCTGCCAGGCGGGGCGCGGCGCTGCTTCTGTTTTTTTTTTCGGGGGGAAATTCAATATCCCTAAACCGCCCGCACACTGTGTTTGTCACACGAGTGTTTTTTGGGGCGGGGAGGGATGTTGTACTCAGCCGTACGGTAAGCACGGGGCCCTTTTGTTCAGCAGAAGAACCGGCGCAGAAAGAAACACACATCTTACCTCTTGTTGAGCCTGTCACCGCTAGCACTATTCCCGTAGCGCTTTCCATTATTTCGGCACGGGCGGAAACGGTGTTGAAATGATGAGCTCACCAAAGGGAACGGTTTGCCCTGGCGCTCGCTATTTGGTCGTTCCCGTGAAACAATAAAGCACACACACACACACATTCAAACAGCCACACGCACGCCACGTGTGCAGCAGCGCCAACTCAACACAATGTCCTAATCTGCTGATATTAGTCATCCCCTTGCTGCCCTTTGCCGAGCACCACCCCGGGCACACAAAACCGAGGCCAAAAAGTTCGGCTTTCGTTCCACTCGACGCCTCGAATAAATCCTGCTGATCCCGGCGGACGCACACGCACACGCACATATTTTCCGGCTCGATGGTACACCTTCCGCCCTGGCAAACCGGCGGCGCTTTCCTTCGGCGCGGGCCGGCCCAGATTGTTGTCATCCCAGGGCTAAGCCCCTGCTGATGCTCGGCTTGTGCAAATGTTCGTCGCCTGTTGTTTGCCAACTTTGCCAATCGTGTAACCGTGTGTGAATGTGCGCGCGTGTGTGCCTAGAAGAGGGCGCTCATACAGCAATACACTCTACTACTTCCGGTGTTTCCCAAGGACACCTCTAGAGCGTGTGTGTGTCGGTTTTTGTTCGTTTGTTCGAACGCGAAAACAGCGCCTTCCATCCTTGCGGCAGATCAACAAACAGACCAAGGTGATACGTTTCGGGAGGGGGAGAAATCTTTCTTTCTATCTCCGCAGTACCGCTGTCACCATCATCCCCATCATCGTAGCTCGTGATTCAACTGTCTGAGCTTAGCCAAAAACTGGCTGGGAAAGAAAGCCCCTTGCCGAGGAGGAAAACATGGCAACGCAAAAGGCGCTCGGTGGAAGCAACAACAGCAAAAAAACGAGCATATAATAATATGTAGATATGTGATGGAAAGGATTGTGAAACCTGATCAGTTGGAAAATGAGAATCAAAGGGTGCGGGGGGCGAGGGACGGATAAGAAAACAGGGAAACGCTCCTGGGAAGGGGGCCGATATTATTTGCTCACGTCAATTTAATTCAATTTCGACTGTCATATCCAATGTTGGCGTGCAGCAACATTGGGCACTGCTGACAAGGATGACACAAATGGCTGCCCCCACCCCTCCGCCTCGCTTCATCCACCATCGCTATTCAAGCTGGAAAACTGCACAAAGACAGAGGAAAGCGTTGAAGGAATCAGTGCTGCTCGCGTCGTGCCGATCGAGAAATCCGCTTTTCATAGGTTTTTTTTGTTCACAAAGAGAAAAAAAGAGAGCAAATTTATACGATGACTCCTTCTGCTGGACATAATGGAGTTGAGCTGGACTTGCAATTTCGCTCTTGGCACTTTTTCGCAGTGAACGACCAGGCGTCCGCTTGCCGCTTTATAATTTAATGTTATTTCTTCATATGTGGCTTGCACTCGACTGCTGGCATGGTTGAGCAAAATTAACATCAAAAATAAGTAAAGTGTGCAGTAGGTATAGTTTGATGGAATGACATGTTATTAATTTCCAAAACTAGAAATTGAAATTAAATGTTCTTTTTCTTATGCCATTTTAAATTTTTTAAAAATATATAATACCAACAAGCTGCATAGAGAAATCAATCTAATCCAAATGACTCCCTAGAATGATCAAATGTGGTTGCTTCAAATGTTTACAAATTTTTAAAAATTACATTTATAGCTATAAATATTTTTTTATATTTTTTTGTAGAAGCATGTTCTATGAATAGTAACAACACTAAATTTTCTCTCGTTAAAGTAAAATTATTTTTGTTGGAAATGATTTTTCAATTTTGAATTGTAGTGTGAATAAAGAAATAATGAGTTTTTTACTCTTATTTTATTTATTTTTAATCCTTTCACTCCTTGCGTACGGAGGAGACGCCCGGTACTTTTGAAAAATGAAATGGCACGTGCCGTTAGAAACAAATCACTGGTTACCGATCAACACTAGCACGTTGAGGTAATGCATACTTTAAACATGGATGTTTTTTTGTGTCCTTTCCTTGCATATGTCAGTAGTGCATTGAAGTATGCATGAGCACAATGAACGCAAAGGGGGAAAAGATAGGAGCATAACAGAGTAAAGAATAAGTGAAAACTCAAATCCATTTCCTGAAATGGAAGCGATGAGCTTAGGATAGTGCTTCGTGAGACAAAAAAAAAAGAAAAGTCTAGAAGCCATGCAGTGCTGCCGCACTCAATCGCCAGCCGCGTGGAAAATCGTACTTTTAGTGTGTGTGTGTGCGTTTTTTTTATCGCACCTCACTCTCTTTCCCTTGGTCTTACTTACTCGTACACACACTTTGAAGAGCTTGCAATGCAGGATACAAACTGAACGGAATGGGCTGGATGGAAAACGGAAGCCGGCTACATAAAATAAAGGCACACTTTGCACCGACAGGTTGTGGGCAAAAAAAGCATTCCTTTTCTGGTGTTAGTTGCTGTTTCTTTCACACCCAAAGCTCTGGGGACCTACCGCTCGCGCCATTTTGCCTTGCGATTGGTGCGAATGATAAAGTGTGGCCCGCGTGTTGTCAGCATTGCCAGCGTCCGCGGCAGGCGTTTTGAGCGGAATGAAGAGCATCAAGGGAAGAAAGAGAGAGGGAGTGCGATAAGATGGGATGAGTATGAAGAGGAAGGATGGGAAAGAAAGCTACAAAGAACGCACTCGCACAAAACGCACACGCACACAAAGCTACAGCCGTACACACAAACACACAAGCGTGTGAAGAAAGGAAGAATTTGCATTTTCCTTGTTTTGATTTTATTAATGCTGTAAAAAGATGAATATTTATGCGATGCAAGCGCAGGCATGCGAAAATAGGGTGAATAGAAGGGTGGGGATGGGGGCGAGGGAGATGATGTTAAAGAAAAGAGTTCTTGCTGACATTGACTCGAAAAGATGAGGGTAAGACAGGCGCCACGGCACTACAACACGAAAAAAAAAAGCGGAAAGGATTGCACCGAAGACAGCACGGCACGGCGCACGAAACAAAAGAAAGCAAGAGGTAGGCCAGGGGGCAGCGATGGGCAGGCGGCAAATAACTTAAATTGACATACTAACTTTCTGCCGGCTCGGCTGGGGCGGGCGGCAGCTATAAGAAGCTTGCGATAAATGCTTCGAAGGCGAGAGAAACTAGACCCAGGCCAGGGCCGGTAGGCCACCGAGCGCGCACCGAGGCAGGGCGGGAGAAAACTATTGTTTTGAGCGATAGAAAACGATCGGCTTCGGTAGGCACAGCGAGGCTGTGCGTATGCGGGTGAGAGTGCTTTTTGCCCTTTTTTTCCCAACACACGCTGTTGCAAAATGTAGGCTGAACGCCACTGCAGACACACAGCCCGTTTACAATGTTTCGTGCCGGTTTGCCGGGGGATTTTTCAATTTTCAATTCCTGCAAGAGTACACCCGATGCCGTATTGTGCGCTTGTTCTATCACTGGGTATAGTCTTTTCTTCTCTTTTTTCTCCCAATAACTAGATTCTTGGAATTCCACATTTGAGGGTGCATCTCAGGGGACCCGCCGATGATAGCTAAAAACCCAATTACTTTTTTACCGTTTCACCACAACATCTGCTGTATCTCAAAGCAATACGACCGAAGCCGTTCTTACTGAATCACAAAAAAAAATTGCTGTATCTCTTCAAGCTTCTATTCTTCGTACTCTGATGTCCGAACCTCGATAGACTCTTTATCATGTCGTTGATACTCAGTATTTTGAACCAGCGTGTCTTTGTTCCGGCAAACACTCTTTTCTGAGAACTTTGAGCTTTTCGCTCTAACTCTATTCTAGCAGGCTCTACTCTAGATAGATCATGCTCATGCACTTCACGTGTCAGTTTAATTCAACTGACTCACTCTTTTATTGCACTTCAGTCTATCTACACTGCATGACGGTAAGAGGATAACTGATTTGCGACTTTTCCGAGACGAACCTCAACTCAATTACTCTTTAGTGTTGAAAATTTAACTCACCCGTTCTGCGTCCCGACTCGCTCTTTGAAGCATCTGCTCACTCACAATGGTGACTCAATCTCTCTTGATGGGTTGATCACGATGAAGCACTTCGTCGTGACATGACCTAACGTTAATAATCATTCTCCAGGATGCTCGGTCTCTGGCTGCAGTCTCCCATTCATGTAGACAGTCGATTTTCAAAATCTCGCTGTGCTCCCGTGCGCTTCATGCCGATACTGGGGATCGCTGTCGAACACCTACTTGGTGGGGCATGAGTCCCGCATCCTGGATTCTGGATCTCAGCATTCGGTGAAGCCCCTAGTATGCACTACTTCCCTGCACAACGCAGCTCCAGATTGGTGGTTCTCTACTGATATTTTTATCCAAAGTAACAACCGTCCCAAGAGAGCAGAGTTCCTCTAGTCAAGGCAGTCAAGGTGCCGTCAACTAATATACTTCTTCCCAGTTGGTCTGTGTCTCCAGGCTGTCATTTTGTCGATGATGAAGCCAATAAATTGGAGAGTCCAGTAAGAGATCGTGCTACGGATGTTGTTGTATAGTTCCGCGCTTCGAACTTCCCAGGAAAGTGGTTCCAAAGCTCATTCCGGTCTATGGTGACGTAGCCCGCCTTGAAGTAAATAAACAGGATGGTGCATATGGATCTGGCACTCACGACACTTCTGGATTTGCACTCGTGGATTTGGATCTACTAACTAACCCAGCATGATAACTATCGACGAAATTTGTAGCAAGGGACGCCAGCCAGCAGAATAGGATCTAGGACATGATCTTATAGGCGGCATTTAGGGCTGTGATGGCTGAAACATACAACTGGGTCGTCTGACTCATATAAACGGCACTTTTTGACCAGAAAGAGCAGGGGTTCTCTTATACTTCTCCACGTTCTGGCGGGTTTCATGCCGTAGCATGCTCGTCTGCATTCTTCGTCTTTCTTTTGCTCTCTACGTGGTAAGCGACCAATCTTAGGCTCGGCTGCCGTAGTGATAGCTCGTTCCAGCATACGCCCGAGGTCTGTGAGGAACATTGCGACAATGTTATTGTCGACGGGAAGCGCTTCCCCGAACGCTGTCGCGTTCTCTTCCGCCACTTCTGTCGGAACAAGTTGGTCCTTGGGGTAGCATGACTCCGTTGGCTTTTAACCACGGAGAGTTTCTGGCGCCATGACCAGGAAACTGTCTGAGTCGACGATTGCGCCAGTATATGTTTCAACGGCGATAATATTCGAGAAGTGCCTTCCGTCAATAAAAATGTGGTCGATTTGTGACTTTGAGCTTCTTGTTATACTATCAGGTGATCTCCAGATGTAGCTGAAGCGCTACAGAAGGTGCTACAGATATGCATTTGCTTGGAGGAGGCAAAATGTATGAGCCTGAGACGATTGCCGTTTGTCAGCTGGTGAGCGCTAACGCTTCCAATTGTTGCTTTATATGCCTCCTCTCGTCCGACCTGAACATTAAGGTCATCCGATGATGAGCTTTACATCGTGTTTCTGCGCGGACTGTGCACGTTAATGATGATCAGGTTGAAGAATCTGCCACGAATCCTCAACCTTCACATCGTCCGTTTTGTTGACCGGTCACCACCCGATCACGCTTTGTTGTGGTGCATCTATCCGCCCAATAAAAAAAATCCCAAACATATTCGTAATCGGTTTCCGTATGAAGCTGGTTGGAATCATCTTGATCATCTTAATTAATTTATTTTATTTATTGATTTATTTATTTATTTATTTATTTATTTTTATTTATAATGCTAGTAGACGCTCATGCAATCGAAAATTTAAAGACCTCATTGAGATTATTAGGTGACCAATTAAACTCAAAATTAGAGTAGTATAATGAAACTGTGTGCCATGGCAAATATTGGTTCATTTGATGCTTAAATATTATTAAGACGCTCCACTTGCACGAAACTGTTACGTCTTGAAGTGGGTCTTGGTACGTGAATATTTATTTTACTATGTAGTCTTAGCACAACATTAAAGTCAATTGACACTCTCTTCTCTATCTAAGAAGAGGATATAAAAAAGATATTCTTCAAACTGTGTGTAAAAGAAGTCAAACGCAAAATTAATCTTGAATAACACTTTCACTCAACTCTGTGTTTTTGAGGTACAAAACAAACGATGTCCCTTTGCCACACAGGTAGCATAGTTGCATGGGCTCGCCGGACTGTTTTCCATCCAGCACCTGCAATGTTTGTGCACACACTGGTGAAGCATAGTTTCTTCCGTTGTGCGCGGATTCTGGCTGTGTCCGTACTTACTCACAAACGGAGCGAGCTGTTCGAGCGAGGCGCCATTGTGTGGCCGTCGCACAGCTCGTCCATCGTCTCGGCATGAAAAACACCGTGCAGCAGCGTCAGCCGGACGGGTCCAAATTGGCACCTACCCGAGCCCCAGACAGCGACAGGGACAGTGGGACACGGCGGAGGCTAAAGTACACCATGCCTGCCCATTAGGGCTGGTGAATGGTGCGCTGTGCGCGTGTCTCGAGCGCTACATTATCTCGGCTCGTCTCACGCACACACACACACACACGCGGACCTAGCCACCTTTTAGACGCACGGACACTTAATATCATCCTGCAATAATGTCACATTCCGTATTGTCATCCGTTCCCAAGTAGCAGCCCACTCGAGGCCTGCCCGCCTTTGAAGCAGCCGACGGCAAGCGTAAATACCGTTGCCCCTTCGCCCCTTCTCCGCACATCCCCCTGTCGGGCTCTTCAATTTAGTGTGTGGCGTTAATAAGTAACGCCAAGCGCGCGCTCGCTCGCTCGCTCGCTCGACCCGACGACGAACAATCAAACGGCCGACACCTGGTGCAATATCTTCCCGTGTAAGTTGCAGCAAAGCAAACAAGCAACGGGCGGCAAAGAAGAACAAAACAACAACAGCAGCAACAAAAAACTGAAGGAACGTGCCAGTTTTGTGGGGCTTTGGCTGGAGGGTGCTTGACGTCACCTGCGGTGCACTTAAAGCTCGTGCCCGCCCGGTTCGCACGCTGAGTTTGCGTGGAACAAATGGTTTTGGAGCGTGGTTTAAAGAGTTGCCGAACCGTGGGGTTGGGATCTCGCGCTAACAGCGTTTACGTTCGCTAGCCACTGCACTGGAGTTGGTGTTGGAGTTGGAGGAAGTAGGGAAGCGTTTCTGCCTTCAAACATACCGCACCCGTCGAACCGGCCGCATCAATCGACCACGTCAATTTCCAGTTTTGTTCTTCAACCCTCCGTATACGTATTCAGCACCGTAGGCACAGAGCAAAAAAGAGCGTGTTTGTGTGTGTGTGTGAAAGAGAGAGAGAGAGAGAGAGAGCGAGATAGAGCAAGGGTGGGAGGTGGTTATCCCGTCAGGATCTTTCCAGTCGGTTCACTCTTAACCTTTCCCGGTACGCTCAAGGATCGAGTGTAAAATCAATAAATTCTCAATTCCATACTTTCGTGTGCCGTTGCCGTCCGTCCAGACCATGCCTGGTACGGTTTGCGTCCTCCGGTGGAATGCTAGGCGCAGGTTATGCTGCTACTACTGCTGCTACTACCACCACCACCACCACCGTCCGTGGTCTGCGGTAAACCGGCGTATACCTTCACCCATTTGCGCTGCTGGCGAGCTCCTTATCCATTCACCTGCCAAAGAGAAAACATCAAACATCGCTGCCGCGGGGTTCGGAAGCGGATGGAAGAACAGGCAGGCAGCAACAACAGCTTATAAAAAAAGAGCCCAAACCGAACTTCTTGCTGGACGAAAGACGAAATAGGCAAGCTAAAAAAGGAAAAAAAAACC
>SIXB01002338.1:0-29522 GCA_007018985.1 Anopheles bwambae | reverse complement strand
TTCGTAGTACTTACTGGCTTGCGGTCGGCATGGCTTGCTTTGTTTGTTTGCTTTCAGTTTCCCACACGACCGACGATTTGGTGTTCCAGTGGGATTTGGAGGTGCCGCTGGTGGTGGATGCGCACATCGAGCTGCCGCAGTTGGCGCTGGTCAAGAACTATACGGCCGACTGCACCCAGGTGTACTCGACCGGGAACTTCACCTGTCTGGAGGTGGTGTTTGTGTTGAAGCGACGTCTCGGCTACTACCTGTTCCACACCTACATTCCGACCTGTCTGATCGTCATCATGTCGGTGAGTGTTTTTGTTGTTGTTTGGTACACCATTCCGACCAGGAATTTAAACCTTTCTTTCTTTCTTTCTTCATCCCCCCCGCTTTGCAGTGGGTTTCGTTCTGGATCAAACCGGAGGCGGCCCCGGCCCGGGTTACGCTCGGCGTCACGTCCCTGCTAACGCTCAGCACGCAGCACGCCAAATCGCAGGCATCGCTGCCGCCCGTCTCCTACCTGAAGGCGGTCGACGCGTTCATGTCCGTCTGTACCGTGTTCGTGTTTATGGCGCTGATGGAGTACTGTCTGGTGAACATTGTGCTGGGCGATTCGGATCCACCGTCGCCGCCGAAACCGCACCCGCCCAAGATGGACAAGTTTTTTGACTTTACCGCGAAAAACGGCAAGCGCAACAGCAAATCGCACGAGCATCCGCACGACATACCAATCACCACGTTCCAGCGGCAGGAAAGCACGCTGCTGCTGTCGCCCGTACCGCACATCCAGACGATACCGCCACCGCCGTGCAAGCCGGCCTCGGCCATACCGAAGCTGACGCCCGCCCAGATGCGGCTCAAGCGGGCGATCAACATCGATCGGTTTTCGCGCGTCTTTTTCCCCTTTCTCTTCACGCTGCTGAACGTCACGTACTGGATCATGTTTTACGAGTATATTTAAGCACGGGGTTTTTGCAGGTGTTTTAAGGGGAAGGGGGACATTTGTTGGGGGGTGCTAAAGGATAGATATCCCGCATGCGCTGCTTATTTATTAATGTGTTTAATCGTAGCGAGAGAGAGAACGCTTGACGGATTGCTAACGAGAAATGGTTATATTACACTAGCTAAAAACAAAAACACTTAGCTTAGATTGTAGAAGCGCACAACGCGCTCACCAGCGGAAGAAGGAAAAGGAGAAACTTGTAAATTATTAAATACACCGTACGCCTCCATGCAAAAGGATTTCAAGTAGTCAAACAGAAGCGGTAGAGTGGTTGCATAAAGATAAGAAAGTAGCATTGATAGGAATCTAGGGACGATTGGGCGAAACCAAACCGCTCCAAACACCACTCTAGTGTTGGGTCACGCTCCCCGTTTGAGCTTATGGGAGACCAGGCGACTCCTTCAATCCAAAGTCACCGCGCGGGATAACCGGACATAAGATGCCAAATATTAAGCCTACAGCTAAGACGCTCTAGTGTGTTTCATTAGTATATTAGTGCCGTGCAATTGTTACACTTTAAGCAGCTCCAATTGTCCAATGACGCCATTAGTAATGTATTGTTACGAATAGAATCTGAAGCTACACACACATACTCACACCTAGTTTGTATTAATTTGTGTTTTTTTCCTCTTTCCAATAGGTAACTATAGTGTCACTGTATTGCACAACCGAGGCGTTGTACAAAGGGTTAAAAAACAGGCAAAAAATAACGATATGAAACGCAAGCTAAGAATATTACTTACCGAAAGTTAAAATGTAAGAGTAGTAAAAACCCATCTGACGCTACTATCTTAATATGATTCTCAATAAAGTAAGAAGAAAAAAAATACACACACACAATTTGGTCTGTTTAACGATAGGCTAGCTATATTTTTTTGTGCAATTTAGCACACACATTTGATTGTTTTCTGTTTAAATTTCATTTCGGTAGAAAACGGTTATTTTTTGGAAAATTCCAGAGCATGTGACACCCAGGCAGCAAACAACACCCAAGCGACAGCAGATACAACCCAGTGGACAAGCTTGTTAGGCGGGACAAATGAGCTGCTGTAGGAATCAATGGAAACGAACACACAACTCGTAGCGCTTTGCAGCGTGAAGGGCATACAGTCTGAACTCCTTGGTTGAGGTTAAACTTCGATTCCCTGTCAACTATTGAATATGGGCTTTTAAGTTGACATGTTTTTTGCATACAACAATTTTCTTGAGCGTTGAATTACAAATCATGACAACTAAAAAGCGTTCAACTATTGAATTATGACTTTACATTGTCGATATTATGAGCAAAATGCTATGCGATTTGTGATAAATATTTTTGTTTATTTTGTTTTCTCAAATATTCATATATTTATTTTATCCAGTTCCTTAAGAGAAAAACGTATCTTCCCCCTTATCCATTCGTCTGAGTACACGGTCAAATAATGTCCCACCGTGAAGCGTGAGGTCGATGACATGCAATGATATTCGATGAGAACTCCATACATAAACAAACCGTTCCTCGGCGAATATTTTCACACCATGTGCGAGCGCGTGGAAAAAATGGCCTTTCATCGAATGCTACCATACACGATGACAGTTGAACACATACATGTGAGCATGAAATGCTTCAGCGACGTTGATTTAGGCTACTTTTTTACGCTTTACGGCGTCAAATTGAACCGGCATGACAAAACGTACGGAATATCTTTTATATCACAATGCTAGAAGAAAAGTAAATACTGTAGTAAAAAGGTCAATTTAGCAGGAAACCTTTTATTGCTAGACTTTCCAAACGGAAATTTTAAAGAGATTTAAAATTCCCGTAATACGATTTCGATGTCAAGGCCTTAATAAGAATCTGTTAAGCTCAAACCGTACACGACCATGTTACCTGGGTGTGTCGTCGTCAAATGACAGGAAACATCTAGAAGGCAAAAACACACACACATCTGTCAAACAGAGAAGCAACAAAAAAAAAAACAAGAGGTGCAGTGAAAAAGCGCTCATTCCAAGCGGCTAGCGGTTAAATTGGAAGAATTGTGCCGGAAATACGCGATACATCCCAGTCACGAAAGTAAATTTCCAGCAAGCTTTACCTTTTTCGCCGTAGGGTAAGAGCACACAGCGGCATAAAGATGGTTGATTACAGCAAATGGAAAGATATTGAGGTAGGCTTCAAGTGACTGACGTTCGGGAGACCGAAATGCAGCACGCATTTATCAACAAAACCACCTTGTTGGGAAGTGTTCTTTTTTATATCTAACAACTGCCAATCCATTCTGCTAAACAGATCTCGGATGATGAGGACGACACGCATCCCAACATTGACACACCGTCGCTCTTCCGCTGGCGGCATCAGGCCCGCGTCGAGCGGATGCAGGAGCAGGAGAAAAAGAAGGAAACGGTAGAGAAGAAGAAGCAAACGACGGCGGAAAAGCTGAAGGAGGCGAAGGATAAGCTGCAGCGGCAGGAGGGCAATCTGGACGAGCTGAAGAAAATCATCGACGAGCTGGAGAAGGAGCAGGAGCGCGTGCGGCAGGAGGAGGAAGAGCTGCGCAAGAAGGAAAAGTCGCAACCGTGGAACGTGGACACGATCAGCAAGCCGGGCTTCGCCAAGACGGTCATCAACAAGAGTGCAATCAATCGCCGGGAGGAGGAGCTGACCGAGGAGCAGAAGGAGATGAATCTGCGCGATTTCATCAAAAAGTACGAGAAGCAGATGAAGGAGTTCGGCATGCTGCGGAAGTACGACGATTCGAAGAAGTACCTGCAGGACAAGCACCACCTCGTGTGCGAGGACATGCCCAACTATCTGGTCATCTGGTGCATCGAGCTGGAGATGCAGGAGAAGCACGAGCTGATGGCGCACGTGGCCCACCAGTGCATCTGCATGCAGTACATCCTGGACATTGCGAAGCAGCTGGAGGTGGACCCGCGGGCCTGCGTCGCGTCCTTCTTCCAGCGCATCCAGGAGGCGGAGAACGAGTACAAGAACCAGTTCCTCAGCGAGATCGAAGCGTTCAAGGAGCGCATCCGCAAGCGGGCCCAGGAGAAGCTGCAGAAGCTGATCGAGGAGCAGGAGGAGGAGGAGCGCAAGGCCCGGCTCGGACCGGGCGGGCTGGACCCGGTCGAGGTGTTCGAATCGCTGCCCGAGGAGCTGCAGAAGTGCTTCGAGACGCGCGATATCGGCATGCTGCAGGAAGCGATGGCCAAACTACCGCCGGAGGAAGCCCGCGTACATCTGCAGCGCTGCATCGATTCGGGCTTGTGGGTGCCGGATGCAAAGAGTGCCGCTGCGGCGACGTCCGGCAGTGGGGTGGTCGCGGCTGAGGGTGGAGATGATGCAGAGGAGGAGCCGGTGTATGTGGAGGCGAAGCCCAAGAGTGAAGATGCGCAAGCGGAAGGTGATAGTAAGGAGCAGGAGGTGGCGAAGTAGGCGCTGTGAGTCATTCTCTGCGGTAAGAACTCTCGATCACAGCGCGCCATGTAGCATATACGTTTACAGAAACAAAACATCCTTTCCCAACGCTTCTCTGCAAAATTCTAGGCAGCAGCAGCTCTACGCAAGTGCGGGCAGGTTTAGACAGGGTAGGAGAACAGGAGCGGTGTAGAGTTTGCGAAAAATCAGTTAAAATGTAGAATGTGTTCAATGCTGCATACCTCATAGAATGGCCTGGCTTGGCATGTATTCGACACACATACAGAGAAAGACTCATTGCGTAGAAATAATGTATTTTATCCATCCGTCGTCATCCATACTCCCGAACTACCTAGTTGAAGATATTGTTTTTTCGTAAGAAAACATGCTTTTTCGTCTACAAAATTTGAAGCGACGTTTAGTTTAACATTACGGAAAGAAACTCATTTCGCGCGACCAATCTAACCATCCTATCTTATTTCTTCTTAGAATAGCGTAGTTTTGTATTGAAATAATTGCATACAATATATAGAGAATGTCATAATATTTCCGTTTTTTCATTGCCACTTTTCTCCATGAACATGAGTTGTTAAAAGGTGTTCCATTATTCGGGTGGACAGTTTTACAACTTAATCAGGTTTTATATTCCCGTTTACTACGGGCGATTTCTCTTCCCAAAAAAATGCCCTCACGAAACCCATTTTATGTGCATTTAATCTTTGAAGATAAACTTTAAAAGCGGAATAAATCAAAACACCTCTCAGGTGACGCACGAAGACACGCATTAATAATCCATCTTAAACGCGTGCAGGGGATCAGGCCTGTCTTCGTTTGGTTCGTTTCTCACTAATCACAAAACAGTACGGTAAGCTTTTGCTACTGCCGATGCCCTTGAAGGACTAATATAGGGGATCAATGTTATGCACTCTGTTCGATAAAAGGTTTAATATCTATGCAGATTAGGCTTCATTGGAACCTGTGCTGGTGGTGCATAGAGTAGTGACTAGAGTGACGAATGGATGAAGCCACTCGTCTCAAGACAATGGATCAATAAAATGCGCCCTTCTTTTGTAGGGCATCTAGGGCACACACACCTAGCAAAGGAGGGCTTACACGGAGAAGGTGCCTGTGATGTGTTGTTGACACTGAATAATTAAATAATTCCATCCATACCCATGTAGAGTTAAAGCGGGCACAGGCATAGCACCATCGATTATCCATTAACCTTCAAGACTGGAAATGCACATTGGGCTGGCGACCAACGCCCCAAAACGGAAAGTGATCGCAGAGTCTGCGAACTCCCCAAAACACATTCCCTTGCAAGACGTCATCCCTACCGGGGGTAAGCTGAAATTTGGACTGGACACCGTTGCCACAGCATGAGTCTCTACTTCAACGCGGACACGATGCGCATCGAGAGAAGTTCGGTGCACGAGCCAAAGCGCAACCGGAACGTGTTTCTCGACGTAAAACCCATCGCGGATGACGCGAACGTGAACGTGCCACCACGGCAGGCCGCCAGACGGAACGCGACCGTGTTTAACAATCGCGTTGGCTTTCCACCGCTGACACCGAAGGAGGCGTTTGCGGATGCGGTCCCTGCGGATCAAACGGTGAGTTACATGGGAAAACGACTGACTCCATATCACGTGAGGAACACTTCTTGACACTCTAATTGAGGTTTATGCTTCCCCGCGGTTAGTGTATGGTGTTTGAGAGCTCCAAACCGATCTACCTGGTGCTGCGTGCCATCGGTGTGCTGCCGTACACGCGGCTCCCGTCGGGCGGAACCGCTTTTGTCCTTGCCTCCCCGTCGATGACGTACTGTGTGCTGTTTTTCCTGCTGCTCACCGTGTACATTGCCTTCATCCTGCTCAATCGCATCGAGATCGTACGCACGCTCGAGGGCCGCTTCGAGGAGTCCGTCATTGCGTACCTGTTCATCGTGAACATTCTGCCGATCCTGATCATACCGCTGATGTGGTACGAATCGCGCAAGGTCGTGTCGGTCGTGAACGGGTGGGTCGATTTCGAAACCGTCTACCGGGAAACGTCGGGCCGGGCGCTGGAGTTGCGCCTGCGCACCAAAGCGCAGGTCATAGCGATCCTGCTGCCGATCCTGTGCTCCCTCTCGGTCGCCATCACGCACGTGACGATGGTGGACTTCAAGCTGCTGCAGGTCATCCCGTACTGTGTGCTCGACACGATCACCTACATGATGGGCGGGTACTGGTATATGGCCTGTGAGACGCTCAGCATTACCGCGAAAATACTGGCGGAAGACTTTCAGCGCGCGCTGCGGCACGTCGGCCCGGCGGCGAAGGTGTCCGAGTATCGGTCGCTATGGTTGCGGCTGAGCAAGCTGGCACGGGATACGGGCTTTTCCACCTGCTACACGTTCACGTTCATCTGTCTGTATCTGTTCTTCATCATAACGCTTTCGATCTATGGGCTGATGTCGCAAATTTCGGACGGCTTCGGCGTGAAGGACATCGGGCTGGCGGTGACCGCCTTCTGTAGCGTGGGGCTGCTGTTCTACATCTGCGACGAGGCGCACTATGCGTCGTTCAATGTGCGCACCAACTTCCAGAAGAAGCTGCTGATGGTGGAGCTGAGCTGGATGAACACGGACGCACAGACGGAGATTAATATGTTTTTGCGTGCGACCGAGATGAATCCTTCCAGCATCAATCTTGGCGGGTTTTTCGACGTTAATCGCACGCTGTTTAAGTCGGTAAGTCACGCGTCTGGTGTGGATGAGTGGGGTTTAGTGTCGATTGATGATGTGGGATTGTTCAACACCATATTTCTAGCTGCTTGCCACGATGGTTACGTATCTGGTGGTGTTGCTACAGTTCCAGATCAGTATTCCCGATGAGCCCAGCGCCATGCTGATGCACAGTAATTCGTCCCATTCTTAGGATGTATGGGGCACGATCGTAAAACGAAGCGTCTGGTAGGTAAGGTGATCAGGACATCCGTAAAACTGCTTAATAAAAACGTATCGTTACACCATCTTTGACATATTTATTCTTTAACATTTCGACGGTAATCTTGTCTCGATTATCTCCCGCGAATGTTAATAGCACAACTTTGCGTCATTGTGTAGATATTTGTCTTGCTGTCTAATTTTACACTGTTATTTACCCTCCCCCTTCTCGTAATGGTACACTGTCACTGTGACCCATTATTGTACATCGAAAAAGGTAATCCCCAGTGTATCCCTCCTGTCTACACGGTCTAGCGAACACTCAGAATCGCCACTCGTGAGGTGGTCTCCGACATGTATGGCGCGGTGTACATAAACCATGGCCAGCTGAATGCACATTAACCGCATTATACTTTTACGATCATCCAGACCGCAGTAGCCAGAGAAAAAGCGGGCCTTACACATGCCATCATCACCTGGCTCACTCCGGGTACGGTGGCCCGAAAATGGGAAAGGTGGCTGATTAAAGTCGGCAACCGATGATGGGTGGCAATTGGACTGGGGGAAATGCAAACCGCACCCAACTGCGGGGTATATTTTTAATTGAACCAATTGGTAATATGCAAATACTTTGGGTTTTGGCTGATCCTAAGGGTAGTGTAAAGATCTTCAGATCGTGTGTTGACTTTGAATGGCGAGTGTTTAGACTCATATCGCAATAAAACGCTATTGCAAGGAAGCGGCTCGGTGGTATATTGCTAAATGCATCGACTGTTACAAGTCCGGATATGGATCGTTTCTTATGCGGGGATCGTCCTCGCATATACGTACTCGGATAGGCTCGGGTGCCAAATAGAAGCGTTTTTAACGGTTTGTTGAACTTTTTTATAAATTCAAGTAATCAGCATAAATAAGTCTATTAGGTTACTTCTCTACACAATCATCACTTGTGACAGTCCGCATTGAAATTGGTTCATGAAACACACCCACCATGCAGGAGGGATTTGCTGACGGTGGAGCTTTTTTCTGTGTTCACCTTCGAATGTGTTGTTTGTGAACAGATTTGTAAACAGCAGCCAGCGATAACCATCCCGCGTCATGCCCTTTTCACCAACTACACTCCCTCACCTTTACAGGAAGATATATGTTGTTTTGACTTGCGTCTGTGGCAGCTGAAGTTCCCATCACACTATTGGACTGTTTGGGCTAAGAATTTGCATGCCTCGTGCTTGCTAAATATGCTCGCGACGCCATACCTGAGCTAGTAGGAGCCCACCGTATGGTGTGGCAAAGAGGTAGTTGTGCTGGGTGCAATTTTTAATATGAAAATTACACTAAAATAGCTGCACCGCTTCAATGGTTCGAACAACAACATTGCGCTCTGGCGTAATTCATAGTAGCAACCAGCCTCCCCCTTCATAGGTAACTACATAGTAACGCGAGGCTCCGCTCATAAGTAGGCTATGGGATGGCGGTGGTATGAACGACTGACGGACGAAAAACTTCACACAAGCAGCAAGGAATAGGGCGCCACGGTGCCGTGGGCAACCGTTTTGTACAAATTTATGTGAATTATCGGCAAGTCGGTGACGATGTACTGGCAGCATGACTTTTTTCTTTTTTACTGCCAAACTTCGGCCAATCGTTAGACTTCATTGACAAACGACCTCAGCAAACCATCCACGTAGTGTGCATACACAGCTGATGATCGATCGGTCACGATCAACATTACGGTTTCGGGGTCTGACGCCACTAAGCGCGCGAGGTGGCCGCTATGTGTGACTAAAAATAATCATCAGGTAGACAGCGGTAGTGGGAAGAACTCACTTGAAGCGGGCAAGCGGGGTTTTTTTTTTTGTGGGGTTTTCGTGTTGATGTTTTGCTGCGATTTGCTGGTACGCAAGGGAGGCTCGTCTGCTTTTGATCAACCTGTAAGGGGGCATACCCCGATGCAGGGGAAAAAGCATAGTCGTAAGATAAATTTGCAATGCTTTACGGTTGGCTTTGTCCGAGGGGAACTATTTTTATCCGCGTTGCTTCACGTTATCCTGAAGAGTTTGGGCATTCAGATAGCTCAGGTATGGCGTAGCTCCAGTGCCGTAGTAATTTTGGGAAAAGAAACATGTTGATGTTGATGCCAGTGCCTTTTTCCCCAATTGTTGTGCAGAAGGACTCATTTCTAGTGGAATGTTGTTGCGCAAAACATTCGATTGTGTTTGGGGCAGGTTAGGTTTTGGCCGTTCTCGTGTCGATCACGAGATCGTTGAGTTTGCAGCCCGTGTGCGTGATGTTTTCAGCGGATCTCCTTTCCAAAAAATACTGCCCCCTCCCCCCCGAGAAAAGCTGAAGGTCAGCGCAGCGGTATTGCATGTAATTAAAAGCAGTTTAATAAAAATGATGATGCACCGCACCACTGAGAAGTCAATCAAAAATGCTCTTGCCCCCTCCGAATTCGCCCGAAAAGGATCGTCACGGCGCGTTTTGATGGCTTTTGGTTTATGATGAGCAGACGCCGCTAAGGACGACACGGGGTGCAGTAGTGCAAAAGTAAGCTTAATTATTGTCGTATGACGTCGAAGGCCATCGCTCGAAGAACCGTGCCGGTGGTATGATCGTTATCGGGCTGACGATGAGGGAGGAGCTGGCGCCTAGGTGAGGGCGCATTGGGCATAGGGACCATCATCTATCAGCAGGCCGTGTTGTCCCTGTGCTGCATCATGCATTCGGGTGGCTAAAATATTGCACGATCGATCGATGAAACAGCTGTGTCCCCTCATGCTCCAAGAAGGGCAAACCATTTTTGTACATTGAGTGGACGAACATGTCGCCCTCGGAGAGAGAGATGGAGAGAGAGGGTGGTGTATGTGCAGCGCGCCCGAACCCCACCAGCCATGGTAGCTGACCCATCGTTGGGTTTGGGGGGCTATAAATAACTCGCCAATCGGATAAATCACCATTCTGGCCAAGTGTTTTGTGGCCATTAGCGAGCAGAGACAAGCAATAACAAGAAGAAGGAGAAGAAGTAAACAGAAGGACCTTCTAGGCCCACTGGGGGGATTCCGCTTGCGAGCACTTGCGAATTATAAATTTTAATGTCAAGCTTTTAAACGCACCAAACGCATACGACGAGACCTCGAGCTTTTTGGCCCTTTTTTGGACCCACCTAAGGCGACCAGGTAGAGCAATACTGTGTTCTCCGACCGGGCGGCACTGTGGCCAGCTGGTGCAGTCTGTCTGAAACGTGTCTGTGTGGTCAAGCACGATGCACCATCTTATCATCGCCCGTGGACGATGGGCCCCCTTCGTGCGATTGAGTTGCGACGGTTCTATTCGTGTTACAGCGTGTCCACCAAAGCCCACCCGGACTGGGTGTAGCTGATGGGGGAAAATCAACGATTGGAGGATGAATTGGGAGGTGCAACAAAAAAAAAGGTGCCCCGAGTGTCAATTGCCGCATTTAGGAACTGCTCGAAAATGCATCGATCCATCCGATCATGATGGTTGAGATGTGGAGGGCTCAGAGGGGTTGTTTGCGGTGCGGTTCAGAGCGAGAGAGAAAAGAGAGAAGCAATAACAAAAAAAAAAAATCAGTTGGATATATTGCTCTCACACATTATATGCACAGATTTAATTCATTCATTCGCCATATACGCCAACTGGAACAGGCCGTGTTTGTAGTGCTGAAGGTCGCGCCGCGCTCGCCCGCCGTCGTAGTGTCGAATGGCTACGGCGCGGCCTGACGGGCGGTCACATCGGTTACATCGTCGCCGCTGCCACCGCCCCACTGGGGAGCCTCTTTACGAGTCGATGAGTTTGCCCCCCCCCCCCTGGCTGGCCATCGTCGACCTGCCCCGAGAGTTGTGACCATCTGTCTCGGAAGGCAGAGATTTCGTTCAGGAGAGGAGAACCCTTTTTTCTCGGGCACCGATCGAGATGAGTGATCTTCGCACGCACTTCCTCGTTGGTTCGTCGCGAACGACGTCGAGCTCTTGAGCGGAAAGAGTGCTGCTCTGTTTAATTGTATTTCCCGAAAGATGGGCAGAAAGATGTCAAAGCTCATGGTACTGCTTGGTTTACCATTTTATCATACAATAAGCTCGGTTACGATCAGCTGCTCTACAAGTTACGGCCAAAGTGTTTTGTAGAACAAATAGAGTAAACGATCTTGCCCCACAGTACGCCGCCCGAAAGCGGCTCAACGGGCGGGCGTGTACATAACAAGTGGGCGATAGGGAGCTCGCTATTAATTAGAAAAAATGTCCATCATTAAATGCAGCTTCCCAGCTCGGGCGGGGGGTAGCTTGCAACCGTTGGGGACGTGGATTGGTTGGAGCGAGGCAGTTTAATTGTATGCATTTGCAACAAACTGCAATCGCACACGCCAGCACTGTGCGTAGTTTTGTTTTAAACGTTGCGATTAACGTTACGCACGGGGGTTGATGTTTGGCCGCAGGTAACGTTGCAGCAGCGGCATCAATCTTATTACTCCCGTTGTAGTTTACGATGCAGTTTATGTCGTTTATCTTTGTTTGGTAAGGGAAGTTGGTGAAGATGAATATTGCATTTGTTCGTAAAAAGCACGACACAGATGGATTGTGTATGGTCTGGATCGTGTATCGTGTTTAATGTTGAAATTAACTAAAAATAATGTTATCTTCCTAAACTAAACAGCTAAGATTGTACACCTGATATCGAATCATGTTCAATCTGCTATTCCTATACTAAGGTTAAGCTGTGTCATTGGACTTACACACCCCAAAAACGCCTTCCCTTATCTTCCCCTAACTGTTCAAAGGTTGTAGTTACAAGTTGCGTGTGCAGTGTGCTTAGAAGTATCCTGCGTCAGTGTGTATCATGCTATCATGCCAACATCGGGAAGCACGAGATGTCACTATAAACGTGGTGTGGTGCGCACCGACTGTAGCGCAAACCCCCGCCAAACCACAAACCTTCAACAACGGCGTCATGTACCAAAACAAACGCAAACGAGTGATAATCGGATCATTCAATATCGTGCCGATTGGGCTGTCTCGCAGTACCTTCGCATGTGATTTTTCCCCTTTTCCTATGTCTTTGTTTTTTAGCTTTCCCTGCCCTGCACTCTCGGTTGTGCTTTGATTTCTGAAAAGATTCACGTTCTACTGATAGACACGGTGGAAACGTTTCGATGACGCCACAGTTTGCTTTTTAGGGCTCGGTCAGCTTGGCAGCAGCTTGGAAGGTTTTGGCAATCGTCCGATAACACTCAACCGGCAGCGGGTAACAGTTTGACGTCATACTGGCGCATGTCGAGCGCCGCTACCAAAGTCCAAGCGCAGAGATACTGTGGATCTGCACTGGCAAAGGTGCTAGTCCATCACAGACAGTTGGTTGGTACCGGGCGCACTGGGCCCCATTCTGGGCCAGGGTATCAACATCTCGGTGGCCTGTGCGAGTGTATCTATTTTGTTACGCTATTAATTGAACCCTTTAAAAAAAACACGGAAAAGGGGTATCTTCCAGTGAGTAATCGAAGGGCGTCGGGAATTGTTTTGATCGTCCGACTTCGTTGCCGTCTTTGCCGAGGGGAGTTGAGTTGATACATTTTCGATAACCCGGGGGGTAGTTTGCGCTCCAAAGTTGAGGTGTGTGCCTATGGTTGTGATAAGACTGATAAAACGACTGCGATTGACTTACTGTGAGCCATCGGTTTGGATCTGTCTGAACTGCTGACTGGTCTTCGATTTCTTCATTAATAAATGGTTGTACAGAAAACACTGCTTCTTTTCATCAACCATGAAGTAGTTGTATGTTATAAAGACACTCCAGGAATTTCAAAAAAAATTGAAAAAGAAAATAGTTCCCCCCTCTGGTAGAGACGCATTACTCATCGTTTCTCCCCCATTAGGGACAGGAAGCAACGATCGGCTTGTTCATTGACAACCCACAAAAGATACCACATGGTTTCGGCAAAATTCCACATGCAAAGCCAAAAGGATCGCCAGATGATCGCTCCAACTCCACAGTGTAGCAATACGCACTATGACGGAAGGGCAGAGGAGAACTAACACAGAGTACGGGAGTCCCACACGTTCCACAAGAGCCGATCAGCAGCAGCAGCCGATCTCAACCAGCCTCCGTTTTGAGTCGCCGTCGAGTCGGTGAGCATGCGTCACGTTTCTCGCGAGAGACGTGTGCGGGTCGCGCGGTCCAAAGGTCCAGAGCGTGAGCGTGAGAGAGCGCCGCACGATCCGCACCGTGCGTGCGTGTGTGTGTGTGTGTTTCGAGCTCGAGAACCCTGCACACCAGCGGCGGGTCGATTCCGCAGCACGGCCAGCGACTATTAGTTTGCTTCGAACCGTCGGCGCGATCAGCTCTAGAGGGCAGTAGTAGCTCGCGTAAACCCCTGAGGAACTGAGCAGCGGAACCGCCACCACACCAACCGAAGCTGGCTGGCGGTAACGGCGTACTTCCGATCGAAAAGCCCTGTTGCAAGGGTGCCAGAGGTGGTACCGCCATCGTCGGAGGGGTTTCCGTGTTTCCTACACGAACGTTAAATAGCAGAGCAAGTACGTAGGAAAGTGACAAACATGATCGTTAGGTTCGGTGGTTCTTTGAATCCTCACCACGCGGTGAGATGATTGCAGAGTGCGTTTGTGCGATCGTGTCTGTGTGTTTGTGTGTGACAGTAAAATTTTGAAAAAAAAGTGAGGGTAACTCCCTAGTGATCCAGTAGGCGAGCCTCTTAGGCCCTTCTCGATTGGGGCGTTTTTCATGCGTTAGGAAAAGTGCTCGAAAACTCGAATCGTAGCGTGCTGTGTGTGTGTGTTTTGACCAGGGTTATCAAACACACACACAAAAAGTGCAAACGCAGTGCTGGTTATTAGAACAGTTGAAAAGTGCGACAAGTGATAAAAGTGTGGGAAATAACACGTAAAAGTAAGTGAAATGCAAGAAGAAATGTTCGGCGAATTTTAAATCCGTTGAAAAAGTTGAGTAAAACATTGGGGTTGCAAACGACAGGACCAGATCTCAAAATCGCCTTTGCGAAGTAAAACTGTCACTTGCCAGACAGTTACCGCTGGAAGGAAGGCAAACGGGCACACACACACATGAAATCTCCACGCACCTTCCCTCGAAACACTGGTAGGTCTGGCTGGAGTGGAGGTTCTTAGGTCCCCGCCGTTTTGCAAAACTTCACATACCAAACGGGAGACCTGCTGCACCAAGCACCCAGGCCCAAATGAGTGGACCCGTGGTGTGTGTCCACCTGCCATCTTAATAGCAACAGCACACACAAAAAAAGACACTAGGGGACACACAAAAGCAAGCGGGCCTGGGTGGGTTGTGTTGGCTTTCGTCCCACAACATATCCCGCGCGCGCGCGAAATCGTACCAAGGTTTGATCGTATTTGAATTTTTATGACTTCGTCGCCAATCGGTGGGTTTTTAGTTTTTGTTTCTGCTTCCCTGTGGCTTCGTCATCCGGGAGAAGTGCACCAGCCAGTTCGGTTGTCCACTTTTCATGGTCAAACGGTGCGGCTGATGGCTGGAAGAGTTTCATTTGGGTTTTTTTTTTTTGCTGTAATGTTGCTAATGATGAAAAATGAAATGTGTTTATTTTGGTAGAAAGATATCGGGGCGGGCAAGGATTAGAGGGTAATCTTCCCTTTTATCCCTTTTCTTCATATGTGTTGTTACCTGCCCGAAATGAGTCCTATCTTTTCGGTGTGGGGAAAGATTTTTAATGCCGCCAATCTCTGCTTCGTTAAGTCAGGACCAGATAGAGCCTTCTCGTTGGTAGCAGGCGCTAGTAGCGACACTTACATGCAAACCATTACAAGGTGGTTTCAATCCAAAAATAAAAACAAACCACCCCTCGATCCAATCCTATCGAAACCAATCCACCCACGGTGTATGGACGGCTGTTTCAAGCAGAAACTACTTTTTGCATCAGGTTTCCCTCTATGTTTCTTACTGCATTTGTGCAAATGCAGCCCGCCGATACGGTCGGTTTCGTGAACAGTTGCTACGGCGTTAGGTTTTGCACAAGATAAATGAACATTCATCAGAACCATCTACACCCTGCCGAGCTTTTAAGTGCAGCCCCAACTGCTTGCTATTGAAATTAATGACAAACAGTAAAACGAAATGAGTTGTTATTTTTTTGTTCAAAGACGGTTCTCATTGCTTAGTTTAAAATAAAAAAAGATCCGTTTCCTTTTTGTCTTCTTTGCTCACCACACTCGCGCCACATTCCTTAAGGACACTCAGTGAAACGATCGATTTAAATTCGGGTTTACCATAAACACGAGTTTGGGGCGATTTTGCGCAGACAATTAATTGAAATTTATCACCACAACACTGCTCGGTTTGTGGTTAATGGTGCTGTTGGAACTGGGTGGACGTTTCGAGAGCGATGCTGAACCATTTCCCAGTAACAGTTGATCGTCTGTTTTTTGAGGTGTTGAAAACCAAAGTATCCACATATCCACCGCTAAGAAGAGATATCGATATGATTCAGCGATAAACGAGCGGACGATCGCAAGTGATTTTCCTGCTATCGATGCAATGTGGTTAAACCGTTTTCGAACGGAATCGTATCGGTTTGCGCACCGGCGTAACCGCAATCGATGCTGGGATGCAGGAGAGGGTGTTAAAGGTGCTACGGCGATAATGCTCACTGAAGATTGACTTCTCAAGATCATATCTGATGAGGTGTTCGCTCGGTGGTTTATACTGCTCGCAGTGCAGCGCACATTTGTATCAGATTAATGGGTTTAATATCACCCCCAAGACGGGGGGTGACTACAGGGAAACCAACACACAAAAGGACACATATATACAACATATAACTTCACTGACATTGGGCAGACACTACACCAAAATGCCTGCACTGGTAAATTGGTTTTATGTATGATAAAAGGGAAAAGGGGCAAAAAACGAAAAACAACCAACACGCAATTTTTACAATCGTTTTGCTACATTTAGCTTTCAATTTACGTCCAACGATCCCTTCTTGCTCGATCACCCTTCCACCCCAAAAACACTCCGCGAACCGAAATGTGCACTGAATGAAATCAATTTTTTTCTTCTGCTCTCCACTATTGTCCGGTGATGAATGTAGTGTTTTGTTGTTTTCGGTACACCATTTCCTTTACCTTTACGAGCTTTTGTATCCGCTTTCCTTTCCACCACGCTCGCAGGGATGCAAAGCGAAATTCGAGTGGTATGTGTAACCCTGTCCAATTCCGCTTCCCATATTGAAGTCTCGGGTCGGGTCCCCAAAAGCGGGCCGGAGTCTGATTCTTTGATGCATTTTGGCAACCGGAATGGATTAACGATTTGCAGTGATTTATTGCAAGTTCGAATTTCATTAAGCGGAAGCATGTCGGCGGGTTTTGTTTTGCGATGGCATTGTTTGGGGGAGTTTGTGGCCCAGCATGTTAACGGGATTTGTGTGCGGTTGTTGTCGGGAAACAACGGGAAGGAACAAAATTGTGTTTGATTACGATACAATAAAACAAATGAAGGTAGCATGATAAACGAAAGGTTTATGCCCGGTGTAGATTGAATGCACACGCGGCGGCGGGTACATGTAATCCAATTAACAGCGATACAACGCAATCTCCAGTGCTTGGTGTAAGTGGGTCAACCGGGGTTCGGGGCTTTTTGATCGATCAACGTTGCACCACAGGTGATCTATCCTTGCGCTTTATCTCTCTACAACTCTTCACTCATGAATTCCAACAAGAATTGTTCCGCATTTCCCTGGTGGTTCTAGCGATTGGAAGAGCTAATTACGCTAGAATCACGCAATTCGGAAGATCGCTGCGTGTCGTGAACAGTTAGCGGGTTATAAATCATTCTTGTTCGTGAGCGGAATAATTAACGACCGGATCGATACTAAATGAAAGAAATGAAGCGTCATAAACTGCTAGATGAAACCCACCAAAGATCCAGCATTGCCCTAGCGACCCAGGTCTGGGTACTATATTCTGAATCCTGAACCGATTGGGCGTCTCTGTAGAACCCGCCGAATAGAATGTTTTAGATAGTATGCTCGTGTCATAAAGTATCAGCGATCAGCGCGCAAGGCATTGTGTTGGATGCTCCAAAGTCTTTAGGGTTGCTAGACATTTTAAGATCTCCCTCTGCTCCTTCCTTGATTGTACAGTCCACAACAAAGGAATGCTTCATCCGATCGATCAACAGTTCCGGCGCCCGCACAGGCATTAAAGGAGAAGCTAGCTATAAAATCGTACATTGACCGCCTTTTCTATGATTCCTTGTGCCAGTCAATCGAGTCAGAGACAACCAACCCAGCGCTGGGAGCACCCAAATTGCAGGGGCACCCAAAACAAAAACCCCCGGTACCCGTCTATCGTCTCACTGCCAGCGACACGTTGGGCGCCACTCGCTTCCATTTGGGGCAGAGTTCGGGGTTGGACCGTCATAAAACCGCACATTTACTACGTGATAATAATACCATATCGAGCGGTAGAGTGGCCACGGATCCGAAACATCCGCATGTGTGTCATTGCCACTTGCGGGGAGAGGAGAAGCGGGTGCTTAGGACAGTTTAGGGCTGCACAAGTTGGTTGGTTTACGACGAGTAGACCAATTAAATCGATTGGTGACAAACGCGAAGTACGGTGCTTGGGTTTATAAACATATGGACAGTGATGCGTTTGTGTGTCTCAACGAATGTGCTTATCTTGCTCACAGGGCCATCATCCTATGATGTTTCTTTGTTTATGATGACGTAGAACGTTCTTATTGGGGAGCAGTAATTCTTAAAAATATTAATTAAGGAAGAACGAAGAAGCGATCCTTTATTAAGACGGTCTTGTTGCAACAAGACGCAAAGGATATAGCTGCACCGGTTCTTTCCAGATCTTATTATCTCGCCTAATTAATCGAAGGGTTTTCCTAATGATCGATTCCAACGGTGTCTCCTCACCTTCAGTCATCCCACCTTTATGATGGCCGAGGCGAGAATCTCGCTTTGCTGAAATGATATGTTTATGGTTAGCGGGGATGTGCATCGGGTTAAATATCACCTTCCGCCGTCTGGTTCGTATTAAAAACTCATTTCCTTAATTGAAAGGTTTCTGATCCAGGGCGGCAAAGATCCAACGCGATCGCAAGCCACGATCGATCGAGCCACAAATTCTCAGAGCTTACACCTTTGGCAGTGTGCAGCGAGTTTGAAACCGTTGATTATGAGTGGTCAAACAAAAAAAAAAATACACACACATTAATGATAACTTTGTTGTTTCTTTGCTCCGTTTTCTGCAGGCTCCTACACGGTGACGCGGTTGAGGATCATCGGGTGCGGAAGACTTTACGACTGCCACTGCACTCCTTCGCAATCTGATCCCCGAAGGTGGCTGCCAGAAACTGCCAAATCCATTAACGTTTGAATTGCTCTACGCTTTCGGTGAAACCGATCCCGACCGATCGATTGTGCACAGATCGTTCGTGCCCGGGTCGAACACGTCGTTGCGCTTGATCGGCTGGCTGCTGGCGCCGCCATCGCTGAAGCCGTTTGAATGTTTGTTTTGCTTAATTGTTATTTGTCTCTGTTTAATTAATAATTACTCCACGCCCGTATAAGGGTAAGCTCAAGTGTTCTCGTGATACGGTGGAAGAGACGAAAAAACAAGCATAACACAAAAGTGCAAAACGTACTTGAGAGCAGCAAAAGTCAACGGAACGTCGTCCTTACGGACGTAAGAACGCAAAATATTTTTCGACCTCCAAAACAGAGTGAAGCGAGTGCGTGCGCGCTCCTTCGACACACAGGTTTGCACTGTTTAAGTCTTGAAAGTGTTCTTCAAAAAGTTCAATGGTAGGATTACGGGTTTGAACCTCAAAAGTGCCTCCTCAACGTTTCCTAAACCCACCCGAGCGAGTGAATGAGTGTGTTCTCAGTGGAGTGTAATAAAGAAAAAAGAAACGAAGAATTACCTTAAACGTTGTGACACCTCATCGTTCCCTTGACGGCTGTCAAAGCAAAACACGAAACGGGCGAAAGAGCTCAGTCAGTGGCGGCGAGGAGCGTAAAAAAAGTGTTACTCGTGACCAAAGTGCCGTAACGAAATAGTGCGTGTGTCGGAAGTACGACCCAGCGTGCCTGTTACCTCGATATCCCCTGTGCACTTTGTTTTCGGAAGCGGAAACGGAGCCAGCAGCAACAGCAGCAGTGCAGTGCAACGTACGACACAGCTCAATCAACAGAACGGACGGGACACTGAGTACTCAACCGAATGTCACCGTCCTAATGAGCGGAATTAACCGTTGAAGGTAGGCCAAAACGGGGTACATGAAGTATGCAAATTTAGACACGTATGCTTTCGGGTCTTCGGACCGGATTTGGGAGTACTTCCGCTGACGTGGGTCTCCCCAGTCCCCGTTTGCCGCGTGGGTGTGCCTTTTTCTTCGGGGTCTTTCACTCTACCTAACGCAACACCTACGGTGACGGGTAGAGTGGTACGGTGGAACCGACGAACTGTGAAGGTGACAACACGTTCTCCTATCATAGCGAACTGGGACGCAGGTGTTTCTGTACAGTTACCCGAAGTAGGTTCCTGCCAGACAGCGCAATACTAAGTTAGAATGGAATATCTTTCATTTCAATTGAAGGAAGGCGGCTTCATGTTCGTGATCTGATTGTTGCGAGTGCTGTTTCGTCTATTCTGTAAATCTCATTTGAATGATAAATAAACCGTGTGAGACAGCAATGACTTAAGGCTGCAGCGGGCTTTGTCCAGACTGTTCGTCTGCAGGCAGGCTGCTGCTGCCCTGCTAGGGGTTGGAGGATGCAGAGTGAAAAAGCAATACTGGTAAACTGGTCATTGCCCTCCACTGATTGGGGTCAATGTTTTCGGGAAGCGCTAAAGATGTGCAGTGAAATGTGTTTTGACAGTGACAGTGTTGCTTAATGTCTCGTTTTAACAACACAACCCGTTGCCGTTCGTTGCTGCCCTATCAGCCAATGTGACAATCGTGCTTAAATGGAGTGTGTCGCTGCTAAATGCATGTTAAATGAGTGATCAATTGAAGCTGCACGGAATGGCTAAAGCTCTGGCGTTGTTTTTTTTTGTAGATCTTCCTGAAGCTGATGTCTAGAATTACATTAGTCATTCTGCGCCCACCGCATTCGATTTAATCGAATGCCCATTACCTTGCTTTCGATGCATAATTGGTCTCTTATGTAATGATGGACGAATGCCACTTTATCCGCCTCTCCCAAAAGTAAATGCAAACGTCCGTACAGCAATTGTCATTCGAAAAGGAGCAGCCTCATTATTCATTCATGTTTTTCTTTCCGAACTGTAGGATTAAGCCCGCTACTACACCAATCCCAAGACGGTGTGTGCGTGCGTGTTTCTTTGGTTTCGATTGGGTATGAATATGGAAAATTGATATTAGTCATAATAACACCCGTGTATTGCGCGCGCGATTGTAAGTCGTACCCTTTATGCTGTGGCTTCTTCTCTCCCTAAATAGCTCTTCAAATCGTTCGGCGTTTATGTTAATGGTTTATTATTTTTTACACCCCTAAACTGTGGGCGTGTTGTAACCTATCGCACCGGGCTCCGCTCGCTGTACGGAAATCATTTGCCATCGGCCTCCAGGTGGTTGGCTGTCGATTGGGCAGATTTCCTGCAAACCCGGTGAGAAATGATCGAATGTTAACGAACGGAACCAATCAATTGAAGTGTTTGGAACGATTTGTTTCGTTCGTCGCTGACGGTTCCTTCATCTCTGGTCGGTTCCCAGCACAGTGTCTTGTTTGAGGGAGGTTTATTGCACGCTGCATACATTCTTGAGATCTGTGTTTAGATCTGTAAACTGAAGCTGTTGTTATGTTAAGGCCAGTATTGTATACCACCCACCAGAAGCCAGCATGCCATTCCGGCCGGTCGGTTCCAACGATGGTGGTCCAGGGCGATCAATTCTTCCCTAATCGGGTTACCTTTTCGGGAACCGCCTTATGGCGTCTAGTGGACGGGCTAGGTAACTTATGGAGCTAGTGCTAATAACTAAACAGCGCAAAACGCAACGGCCGAACGATGTGGATGATGAAGTTCATCACATTAGCAAACCGGCAGCAAAGATCACGGAACCGAACACGGGCCAGACCTCTTCGCAGGGATGTCTTGGCTAATTGTGGTTGATTTATGCATGCTGACAGCGGGTGCCTACTTCCTTTGGCGATTCAGCCGGCGAGTATCACCTCGGTGCTGGAGTAGAGACTGGTTGTATCGACAACAGACCGTGGTCGTAACTGGAACGCTACTGCGAGTATAACTGCTAATGGCTTCGGGGCGGAAAAAAGCAAATGTACCGAAGCATGCATAACCCTTTTGCCTATAGCTGCGAACCGTCGCGCGCATTGGAATTCCTGAGGGGCGTGAGAATTTACGAGCCCTCAGCGGGTCTCATATCGAGCATGTGCCAATATATCGATGGTTTGATGCATAAATAATGTACCACGTGATGGTGTCTTGCGATCAATCTAGGACACGTTGCGGGAGTATTTTGCAGACGGACTGGCCAGACCCCGGACTGGGTTTTCTGCGAAAATCTCCTACCGTAGCACCTGACTTGATTGAACACACACAGACACGCTTCTTCCAATGGCTACAGGTATATTTTATTAATATTCATATATATAGAATAAATCGTTGAGTGTTGTTTCTTGGAAATCACTTCTCTGCGAGATCGCGCATGAAGGAGAGCAAAAAAAACTGCCCCAAGGTACGATATGTCGTATTGCCAATGAATGGATGAGATATGGAATGGGGCATGTTTTGCAATATTTCATAACCACAAACAGCATTATTCACAGCACGAACTACTACCCAGGTCCGTGCTGACATGCAGGCAAATGGAGGTAAATGGAATAATAATTCCGGACCAACCGTCTCGAGGGAGAGGGAGGGAGAGAGATTCCAGACATTGTACTATTGCGGGATCCGATTACCTTACTCGATGGGGGTGATAACTTACTCGATTTTCAATTAGCGTGTGTGTGTGTGTGTGTGCTTCTCGAGTTGTTATTTCATTCTTATAGCCCATTCAATAAATTCTCACTTATTGAGCAAAATAGCTTCGGTTGAGTGCAGCATACAAATGCATACACAGCAATTGATCGCGGTGTCATTTGATTAAGCTCATGATGGAGGTGTTAAAAGAAGTGTTTGGATATCATGATTTTGTTTGTATACATTCAGGTCGGAATGAGGGTTGCAGTGTATTGCTTTGTGAAGCACACAAGGTCAACAGAGATCTTTTCTCCATATTCTATACCATGTTGCTCTATACCATGTTGCTCTATACCATGTAACTTATTTTCTTACTGGATACTGCTGGATAATGTTCTGAATCTCCGGAGGCTACAACAGACCCCTTACCAACGGTAATCGGTATCTCACCATCTCACAACACCGTCACCGAACCGTTTGAAGTGTGCCGTTTCTTTCATCACTATTCGCCATCACATTACACCACGAATCGCAGCCAGCATATTGAACGATCCATGCTGACACACACACCACCCGCCAGTTATTGCATTGGGCGCGTTAGGACGCGAACCACACCAGCATCGATCATCGGACATGTTAAGCGGTTAAGTTACAACGACCTTTGCCGGTATGATCGAAACCTGTCATTTTGTCCACATTGCGCACCGATCATGAGCTGCGGAAAAAATAAAATAAAACAGAACTCCTCCAGCCCGAATCTGTGGCAGATTAAGCAACTGTTCGCGATGCCAGATTTGAGAGTGGAAGGGACGACGGGGAGTGGACTGAATAAAATAAAAATCATCATACCATCATTCGCCCACCGACCCAGCTAGCCACACACCCATGGAAAGAAGGACACGTACAACAATGTGGCCGGTTGTCTTACGGTGTGTCGTTGATTTTTTGTTGTTTTGGTTTTGTTGGTGGCCTCGGACGATAAACCGCCAACGCATCGTGTTTTGCCATTGACACGCGGGAGGGGATGTGTGTTCTGTGAGCTGAGCATTAGGTTCTCGGGTTTTGCCGTACCTTTCAGTGTGCAAAGCAGTGAGACTTTAGTGTTTCTTTTCTTCGCAAAGGTTTGTGGTGAAAATTTAAAAATGATCACCAGACTGCGAATGATTCATTGCGCACCCGCAACCGCTGACCAAGGGGGTGAAGGTTTACGCGATTTTGTGCGTGTGTTGAAGTTTTAGAAGTACCCAACGGAAGAAAACAATCGATAATCTCTTGAAAAGATCCACACTGACACACCGGAGCCCGAAAACGGTCCGGGGCTGGCTTTAGCATTTTGACGGCTTGCTTCGACGTTCGACCCGGTCTCAGGCGGTGTGCGTGGGTGCGATCGAGTGGTTCTTTTTTATTTTCTTCACCGCACTCCCATTTTCGGACTGGCACACCAAAACCATCGACCATCCCTGTCATCGGCATCGTCGTCAGCGGTGTCCGGTCAGAAGGGATCCCGGGTTGCTGCAGATACTCATGTGCGGACGTTTGCTCAGCAAACGGCTACCTCAATCTCCGCGGTTTGAAGTTGATTGTTCCAGCCGAAGGTGTGGTGTGATCGCATATCTAACACCTTACACTTTGAGGAGCGTACGGCGTATCTTGAGACACTGAATGGCTCTGAAGTCGCACTCCCTGTTTCATGCAATGCTCGCTTCACGTTGAAGCTTGTTCGTTACCAAGCAAGTTAAAATTTCGGCAACATCTCCAACCACAGCATTGTGCATGCGATCAAGTTTCGTCCGTTTGCAGGCGTTGGCGTTGGATCAGAATGAGTCAGAACAGTTCTTGGCGTGTCGGGCTTTAGCTCCCGGATCCCGACGTGTGGGACAAGAGGACTGAAAATTTGTGAAATCAATTTTGGCACAACTTTAGCAAACAGCGACGATCGATCGATCGAAGGCCTCCGAGGTCCGATCTGCAGCTAACCGTACCCAATGAGTCGATGATTTTATGACTCTCGAAACGCGCCAAACACAGCAAAACAGCGCGTTAAGCGAGTTCACCGATTTATAAGAGCTATAAATTTATCCCCGCTAATAACTGACCGATTGTTTCAACGTTCCGGGTGTTGGCTGGCAGGCTCTAGCTGATTTGCGATCGAACTTGATGGTTTGATAATGATGTTGCCGTTGATGGAGTTTGTTAGGATAATGGTTTTAGTGGTAAAGTCGGCACAGTTTTGTTTCTTGGTTTCTTTGTATGCAAATCGACCGATCCCTCCTTGTTACTAGACATTTGCATTGAGTGGGAGATGACATTCAGCATATCTAGTAGGCCGTTGACTTTCGCGACATGACAGATACAAGCGATATTTCAAGCAATTTTCCAAAACAAACCCCCGGGCTCTGCCACTCGATAGTTGAGGAACGTTTCCCCGAGCAGTTCCTGTTAGGAGTGGTGTAGCATTGACTTCTTCCAATTCCATTTCTCAAAAAGCTCCCCAAAATAAACCAACCATCTCCAGCGAGGATGGAGGTTGATTTCTTCACGCCTGAAGCCACTTCTGGGCACGATTGTCACCAATTGTCTTCTTGCAACTTGATCAAGGTAAACGAGAAGCCATGGCTCTCGGAGGATTCGTTTTGACCAAATTAAACCTCCACGCCATGTACTTGATAAAAGCAATCGTGCAATTGTGTGAGTGCTTTTTTTTGTTCCCCTTCGGAGCACGCCTTCCGTCTCGAAGGGAAGCCAGGAAGCAGCACATTTGCATACGTCGAATACGCGATTGTCAACCTTTCACAGCGGGTTTGGCTCCCGTACGCCGAACACCATCCAATTCCCCCAGCGTGTCGCCCAATGTCGCCGCGGTAACCTCTGTGCGGTGCGACTGATTACGCGAACGCTCTCCACCAACGACCTTCAAGGTCGTCTGCTTAGCGCCGGTCATATTTCTTTCAGCGCTGCGACATCGCGCCTTCCGCCGCCGGCTTGCGTGGATGTGGCGAAAACATTTCACCACGACCTCGAACTTCTCCAGCCACACCATCTTTCACGGCGTCACGCACTCGCAGGCTGTGGGTTTTTGTTTGTTTTGGAGTTATTGGGATGTCCGGACGGGAGGCAAGATCACAGACTGTGCGAGACGGGACGTTATTTAACGCTATGTGTACGCATATACTTAGCGACTTGCGGTGCGGTCATACGGTAACAACAACAACAAAAGCGAAAAAAGACCCCCTTCCCGAAAGTTGCAGCAGAGCATCGGTGGCCAAGGCGTAAGGCCACCTGGATGGCGCCAGTCAACAGTCGCCAAATGGTCGTTGTAGCCTTGCGGTACACGGGAGCCACCGCTACGATAAAGGTGGCTCGAGATAATTATAAACGTCCCTCTCGCTCCCGTTCTCCCCTTTCCCCGGCAAGGATCGGTACGACCACTTCCAGAACCAGTACGACGCAACGATCTCGATCTCGACTCACTCACAGCCCCTTATACGCTTGGCCAAGTCACCAGTCACCAGTCACACAGCACGACTATAAAATATTGCCAACGCAATGAGAGTTGCCTTCAGTTGGTGCCTGCCGTGTAGCTTATTGCTCACTCGCTGGAACAACACACGGGACACCGTTCACCCTCCCCGCAAATCCAATGCCCCCACGAGCGGATGGGGGAAAGGGAAACGACAAAACTATGCCCAAATTTGGCACTGCCCAAAGGTCGCGCGCATGTGCACATTACTGTCCCCTCACGACCCCTCCGCCGTTACTCGCAGTACGGGATCTGCCTTTACGAGTCGCTAGCTTCCGATGACTCAGGAGGACGACGACGACGACGACGGTCGTCAGCGTTCTACGATCATCCCCAGAGCGCAACCGTGACGCAGCGCAGATATGGCCATTATGTAATGAGGTTCCATTATGATCCTCCTTCTTCCTATGGAACGTGCGGCAGTGTGTGAGGCGTCGATTACAACCATCGACGGTTGAAGGTTTTAAATGCGATGCGTTTGTTGGTCGTACTTTGTCTGTCCGGTTGAGGACACCCTGTAGTGCAAAAAAAAAAAAAACGCAGCAAAACACAGCCAGGCATGCATTAATCTGACTGCCGCTTTGACAGTTTCAGCGATCAAAGTCGTTGCCTGATGGAGATAAAGCTAGTAATAAGGATAATACTGCCAGCACAAGGGACACACGGCGCTCTGTGCTCTGTTTTTATTTACAACATAAGTGCTAATTGTAACGCTTCAGTGGTACAAATAATCTTTTCGAGGGTACGATCACGATCATGATCTGTCGGTTGCCTCGAACTGATTACCTTGCTATTACGATCCTGATACGTCTGACACGCTGGAGCGCTGATCGCCCTTAGTAGAGTGTGACGGTAGAATTAAACCAAAGAGGATAAATGAAGTCAGCGGTGTACATTTAACCTAATTGGTTCATGATTATTTACTGGAGATCGAGAATTGAAGCTAGGATAGGATTAAGGGTGGATAAGTAAGGTGAAAGTGCACGTGTTTATGATATTTAGAAGAAGTTAACGAAAGTGAAGTTCTACCTAATTGTGATCAGGCGTATTATTTTTGCAATCACTAACTTGTGGTCAGCTCGAAGACAAAAAAAGCTATAAGTCAACTAAAACATATGACTCGTTCCTGCAGATAGTCTGCTTTTCATTTCGTACGTACTTCCTTGTTGTAGCATCTCGTCGAAGAGCTGCAATAAATCAAACGCTGTCGATACACGTACTACTTTACCAAGCGATGCCACAAATTCTCCCAGCTTCCCAGCACCACAGTGCGATGGGAAACTGCACACAGCGAATCGGTCGTAAATAGGATTAAATGAGTGCTCAGCGAAGCTTAAGCCGCACTTGCTGCATTGACCTCCACACTTTGTTTCCCCCGTCGTCAGTAACATCTCCAGTTTATAACGGGGTCAAACCGTGAATTGCCTGCCAGCGAAAGGGGCGCACACTACTTCAGAAGATGCCATGCATGCGTCACCATTCTCCCCGGGGTCTGGATTGGAGGAGGATACATTTACGCCAATAAATAAATCGCATCGCCATCGTTACACGTACTGCTATTAAGTAATGGGCCGATATCGGTTTGGAGTTGATTGTGTAAAGGGGGGGGTGGTAGATGTGTTGCCATTGCAAGACCTGTGCACCAGAGATTCACACGGGCAGTAGCATCAGAGTGGGCATTTCAGCATGCAATAAACGTTTGTAGATGCTAATTCACTACTGTCGACGATAATGATGAGTGCGTCGAGTAGATAAGCCTTTTACTTTTTTTTAAAATACACAGTGTGATTGTGTACAGATTGTGCTGACCAGTAGTAGTAGTTGGGTCACGCTAGGCTTAATAAACACTGCACTACGCGGATTAATGGAAAGAAAGTAACCATTGAGCGTTGATTCAGAAGCAAAAGGTCACCTCGATCAGTGCGAGTTCGTCATCGTGGCCTTGCTTGGAATTGATTGATTAATTCAGTGGGTCTTGATGTTCAGGATGCATTATGAACTGGACGATCTCTGAGCATCATCATCACCACCAGCAGCAGATTGCCTTCAAGCCGCCTTCGATGTACCCTGTCTCGACTGAAACCAGCCTGTATTCGCTATGCAGACAGTGTCCAGACGAAATTCCAATCCTCAGACGTGAGCATATGGTGCATTCTTCGACCTCGGCTTACGTAAGCCGTACTAGGAAGTGGGGAAGAATTCGCTTGCGCCTCTATGCTTCTCGCAAGCAGTAGTTGCACTTCAGCTTATCGCAAAGCGTAACGTAAACCATAATGGTGCTAATCCTGCTACTGCAAACATATGTTCCTAGAGGCGGCGAGAGCAGTGCGCGCTGAAGTGGTGGTTCGAACCACTAATTGATTGGCCTACTCGCCATATTCAATCGATCGTTCTATTTCTTCGTGCGAACACACACGAGCTCAGCACACTTCAAACCACGGTGGACAATGAACTCTGGAACGCGCAGTGTATCCGGCGGAGTTACGGTGCCGGATGCCACACCTTGGTTGGAATGTTTCTTTTCTGGCCGAGGTGTTTTGAGCTGGCGAATAGATCGATGTTTGCAATAGGCTCCCCGTGTAGGCATGTACGTTGCCCCCCAAAAAAAAAACCCATTAACATATGTTTGACTTTGAGTTTTGATAAAAATGATGGCGCATTCTTTTCATCTTTTGGGTTTAGGCTCGGACGACCTTGTGCGATTTTTTTTTGCTAGTAAAGCAAACGTATTCTTTTATCTACAAAAGAATACCTCCAGTATGGTTTTACACATGTTGAAGTACACATGTCGAGGTGGCGCAACAGACAGGTTCCAAAAGATTTTGGGATGGATACATTTGTGTCCACCTCTTTTCTCTCTCTCTCTCTTTCTCTCTCTCTCTCTCTATCTCTCTCTATCTCTCTCTATCTCTCTCTATCTCTCTCTCTCTATCCCTCTCTCTCAGTTCTACAGACATACAGCCAGCAGCAGCAGCAGCTGCTCGCCAGGCTGTCGACCGGAACTGTTCGGGTCCGGTTCGATCCGGCGTTGGCGCCATGGTCGTTCGCTTTCCTTAAAAGGACTTAGCTCGACTTGATCTCGCGTCCGCGATGTCCGCGAGAGATCATAGCTTGTCTCACCCCCTCCTCTGTACGAGTGCCCTTCTTGTCGATCACCTCCTCATCGCATGTTTTCGCTTTCTCGCTTCCTCCCAGAGCTTGCCCGTAGTCCATCACTGCCCGTTTGTCTCACATTATCGCACCTCGCTAAAGCTAGTGAGCATTTCATCCCGCTCCCTATCCTACCCTGCGCGCCCGCACACGGCTATGGCCGGCTGGATGTGTATTTATGTGTGATCATCATGGAGGACAAGGGCAAACTTCCACCTTCGGTTTTTACCTTCGGCTCGAATACTGACTCTGCACAGCAGCAGCAGCGTGCGCTCCATCTTCCGATTGTGGTTGTGGAACAGCGACACAAAAAGGGGTGGGGAGGGGGAATGAGAATGAGATTCGAGGGGACGAGTGGAGGTGGAGTGCATGCGCATACGATGCTCGCCACAGTTGGTACTGAATTTAATCATCTCCAATCGAGTCCGCAGATCGATAATTTGCAGTTTGTCTGGTGATTTATTGGAGCAACGATGTGTAAAGGCGCGACACGGCCCAACAGTGATCGCGCCTGCGGGCTACAAAGCGTCGGCAAAAGCGGTCGCGCCGAGGAAAGGACCCAC
>SIXB01002337.1:0-29541 GCA_007018985.1 Anopheles bwambae | reverse complement strand
AGCTCACTACGCCCCGAACGGATTGCCAGCATTAGACAGCTGATCGAGTATCGCCTTGTGTAGGTCCTCTATCTGCTCGTAGAGATAGGAATGAATGTCACCGGTTCCCGAATGATTGTACGTATTGCCGCGATTGTCGAACGATGCAATGTTGCCATTCTTATCGATTTCGGCATAGCTCTCAAACTGCTGGCCCGGGAAGTTGGACGCCTCGGTGGTGACCGTCTTGGCCGTCGCCTTGCCCGCTGGATCAAGGCACTCGCGCGTGACCTGTACCTTGTTTACGTCGTCCTTGGTGGAGTTTTTGACAATTACGCACTTGAACGATTCGGCCGGGCACTTGAGCGTGTCACAAATAATGGTACCTTTTGTAATAAGCGAAGAAATGGAAATCATTACAAAACATCGTTCATTTACACAATTACACACTCACACACACACTTTTTGTTCTATTAGAGGACATTTTCACAGCACTTACCATTTTCAATTCGTGCGTTTGATTCACCGCTTAGTGTTAGTAAGCTGCTCAGCTGACGGGGCGATCGGTTAAGCGCAGCCCCTTCCACAGCTGTTGTGCCGAAGATGGCACAAACAGCACACAGTGCCACCATAATAACATGCCCTTTTGACAACATTTTATCGTTTTCACTTGCTTCTAAATGCAACACTACGGTAACACAAACGGACACTGGCGCAAACGTTCAGCACGACCCGATGTAGCAGCTATCAACAACACCTGAACCTGACGGACTGAGTCGGAAAATGATCACAGGCATATGTTTTAAATACGCTCCAGCAAGCAGACGCTACATTCGTGGGAACGAGAACAAATGCATCTATTGTTGTTCGGCTGCTGATACTGGCAGCTATTTTGGCGAACAACTATGAAACACTCACGATTACACGGCCGGGGTTACACTGCTGTGACGTGCGATTAGTGCATCGCTGTTTAACTTTAACACAATTATTGTTTCGCTATTAATCATCACGGAACTTCTCGGAGGCTGAGCTTGAGCGACCTAGTCGCAACCACACTGCCCGATCTAATTGGATCCGTTTAACCGAGCTTCCGAATAACGCACGTCTGTCTGTTGATCGCTCACGTGGTATGGTGCATCAGCACATTACGCACGAACACACGCGATGCCAGAGCGCAATGTACTGAACAAATGACCGCAAGTTTGCAGATCAATCACCGATGGCAAGCCCGGAATAAGCCCGAATAGGACAACTGAAGTGCGGAACAGAACTGTTCTACATCGCGATCACTACACTGCACGATCGCGATGCTAGGGTACGAGTGTACTACAAACGCGCGTACCAATTCTCAGCGTAACATTGGTCCTGGTTTCAGATAACGTACCGCTTGGTTGATAAGCGTTAGTTGCTTCGCGGAAGAAATGTGATGGATAGATGGATGGTTGGAAGCGGTTATACACCGCAGCAATGCCCGTAGCATTAAATCATTATAGTTAGTAAAAAGCATACGTTCCATTAGGTACAAAGGTTTCACCTAGTAAACAACTAAAGCTGTTTGCAGCGACACAAGTTTTTTTGTTTTAAGGTTAATAGCTTTAAATCTTGGTGAGTTTGTACTGTTGTCTTTGCACACAGGTTCTGATTCCTTTTTGATGTGTTGACATACGTCTCACTGATCTATACAGGGTTCCTGAACATGCAAGCGGATAATTAGACTTCGACACAACTGTTAAAAATATACATTTCTTTGGTGATGAATATATGTATTTAAAAATATTAATCTAATTTATATTATTGACTCCTGAATCTTCTCCAAACATACTGTATTTCTAAATTGTATTCAATAAAACGGGGGGATCAAGGAACCGCACAAAATTCGCTGGATTTATTTCGCTCTAGACATGTGCTAAAGTATGGGAGCACATCATCTACACATCCTCAATTCTCAATTCTTGCCGTCTCAAACTTTTAGCTCAAAAGCAGTAGAGTTTTATGCCCTAGTGCTCATCTGCCACCAACTTCGCGGAGTTTGTGAGTTATTGCATTGAAACCACAGCTCGTGGAGTGCAAGTGCCGTGTAGATTAGCTCTCCCCTGGCAGCATAAAAAATTTAATTTAATTAACATATTGAAAACGATTTATGTAGAACAAATGGAATGTCTGATGATGAGGAAATGTAAGGAGTTTTTCGATCCACTGTGCCTTAAAACTCAACATTAGCAACTTAGTACTGTGTTACAGGTAATAGGAAATTAATGTTCATTTTTATAGAATGCAGACCACTATATAGAAAGATGATTTATTACAGTTTATAATTAATTAATGTTAATTAATACAATAGGTTTGAATTAATCTTAATAGAATTATCACACTATAGTTCTGGCGTCTCAATTGGAGGGATAGGATCCTGCTACTTTCATATCATGCATGCTGCCAAGCTTCTGTTTGCAGATATTGATGTATCTGCAATACTGCTACAATTGTTCAGATGTTGAGGTGTTCCATGTTATTACGTTACGCATTTCACAGTCCTATGCTAATTTATATAATTTTTATTTCAACTTTAGCGATCAATTTGATAGGAGATAGGCCACTTAGGATGATTATTTTTGGCATAATAGCATTATTTAATTTTTTTGTTTTAAATTAGTCAATTTAAGCTAATATGCCAACAATAATACACACACCTTGTGTGCAACAAAAGTGTGTACTTCCACTTAGCTGTGAATTCGATCTGACAGCACACAAACCATGCGTTAATTTATGATTCAAATGAATTCACTAAACAATACGCTTTTCCATTAACATGCAGGCAAAAGCAGTAACAACAATAAAAAACTTGTTACATTAATGCTGACATATTTTCCCATGCATCAATATTGAACGTATGTACTCGTCATGATACCGGTTCATTATTCAAGATCGAAATCGAACCCGGATTAGAGTAACAGCGCTACCGGAAACAGATTGGTTGATTTTGTGTTTTAATAAACCTTTAACATTTTATGATGTATTTAAATAAATCAATTATAACAGTACCACTGCATTTTGACTAACGAATAGAACGATTGCTTAGGGAATTATCATTGTGATAGCTTTTGTAATCCGCCAATACCGCTAATGGAGCACCATCGTCATTTTCATTTTCAAACCCACAAAAATATACAACTTCTCGATTCGACCTCACCCCAACTCACCGCGGGAATCCATAATCCCGATGGTAAGCCTATGCATTGGGACCCCTCTCTAACTCACCGATCAACATTTGGCAGTGAAATGACGTACAGTGGCGGCGTGTCTGTGGCTTAGAAGGATTTCATAGTTGGTGCGAAATGTTGAAATCAAAATCTACATTCCACACCAACCCACCCAGAAGGAGAAAATGGGTGCAATCCATCCATCTATCCATACATATACGTGGAACCTGCTTGATACCCAACCTCAGGAATGCACTATGCTCTCTCGCTCGCAGGGAAATATGATCCGGGCTAGTAAAGTGGAATGGTACAGCCGAGGGCGAGTAGAGTACGGTAATAGTAGTTGAGGTAATTTGACATCCGGTCGGAAACCAAGTGCTGCGAGCTCCCTTCGAAGCGATGTTGGTCGGCCCCCGTTTTGGACCATCGGTGTAATCCCGTTCAGCAATTATCGTAATACGTTCCGGTGTTTGCGTACCTTCGTTGGGGAGAGCTAAGAAGAGATGTATGAATTCTTTTGGCTCGGGCCTTGAATCGTTTCTTTTAAGGTCAGGAATGTAGCGATTGGGCAGAGTTTTGGTAATGTCAGAAGTATGTATCGAGCCACATCCTCTGACAAACATCGATCTTTATGGGACACATTGCAAAAGTCTTAGGGAGTAATGGATTCTGTTGAATCACATAAATTAAATATTGACAACAAATGGAGCACAAGCTTGAAACTAAGTTATCTTTTTAAAGCACATTAACTTCAATGTTTCTTTAGAATAATTGTTAACATGGATATTGGAACAATACTTAAAACATAAGGAAAACCTATTTCGATGATGTTTGTGTCAAAATATTATTACTTTTTTAATGGGAATAATGGAAGCTTATGTTTGAAAAAAATTCCACACAAGATACTGTTTTATGTCGTTAACACTAGGTTTACTAGGGCGTCTCACATATACCTATCCAAACGAGCATCCTTCAAATTGACTGGTAGAAAAGAATACGTATTTAGATAAGTAAAAATCATGAAAAGAACAATTTAACACAATTAGGTATGTATTGTTTCACAAGTTTTGGTTTCCATGGAAATTTGTCTGCACATTACCAATTTATTGTGATAGTCGATGATTCGACGATGATACGATAGTCGTTGGTTTAGAGTTCTCTTTCACTCCTATATTTACTTTTGTAGAAAAAGGTTTACAACTAAACTTAATATAAGGGAAACCGGGGCAAAATGGACCTGTTAAGGATTATGGTCTGTATCTTATTCGCTAAATCACTTTACACTGTTATTTTGACGGCAATCGATACTACAACGTCTTATTCATAAAAAAAAACAATCAGAAGTTTACGCATTAATAACAAATATATATGTTTAAAATGAATTTTAAAAATCAACGTCAAAAGTCGTTAAAATGTATTTTGCGGGGTAAAATGGTCTTGCTATAGGGTAAAATAGTGTTACACAAAATGTCAAAACACATCAAAACAAAGGGGCAAAATGTAACAAAACTTTGGATTTTAGGCTTTGGTTTAAGCTCTTGCATCGCGGTAGAATTGTGAGAGTAGAAATTCAGTCAAATGCTGGAATACTTCAATAACTCACGTGTTGTCACTAATTTTTCTGGTTGATATAGTATACATACAGCACAGTTTTATTTATATTAAGCTAGCATATTGTAGCCGATCTCGTAGTACAGTCGTCAACTCGTACGACTTAACAACATGCCCGTCATGGGTTCAATCCCCAAATAGACCGCGCCGCCATACGTAGGACTGACTATCCTGCTATGGTGGGGAATCAATTAGTCACTGAAAGCCAAAGCCCACAAGTGGGTACAGGCAGGCCTTGACCGACATCGGTTGTTGAGCCAAAGAAGAAGAAGAAGAAGCATATTGTAGCGACCTTAGCTTATACCACAGCCTTATCATGTTGCTCGTGTCAAAACATACCAACCATTTTGCCCCAAGCTGGAACAATCATTTTGCCCCAAGTGAAACATTTTACAAACTTTAACATTAATAACTTTAAATTAGATTAAAATGGTTACTTTTTTCACGTAAATCATAAATAAATATCATGTGCCTGGATACACATTATTTTTTTCCTCTAATTCAAAGTTAAAATCTTACAAAAGCTTATTTTCAAGACGGCGAAAATTACATCGTTTTTAGGAAACAATTTATTTGTGAATTTATTCAATTATTTTGAAATATTAGGATATGAAACGTTCATGGTGGGCTTTATACATTGTATTTCATGTTTTTCAATTATTAGAAGTCATTATAAACGTGTTAATTTGTCAATAATGCAGTTGACCATTTTGCCCCAGGTGCCCCTACTAACTACCGTCAATTTGGCGGATTGCGTAGAGAAAGGTATATGACATGTATATTTCCAAATTTATGAAACTTAATAAAATAAGAATTATGCTAGAAACTCACATTACTTTGCAATATTTAAAAAGCTAGATATCATCAAAGATATTTGTCGCATTCTACTGCAAAGTTAAGATTCCTTCAGTTTAACAGCTTAATATTGAAGCCTGCTAAGTGATGTAAACATAGTATCCCACCTTTTTATTATTATAAATTCTTTTAATTATTATTGAATTTGAAGAACAGTAGCAATTATGAGGTTTTTTTGGTGCCCAACTACAGCTTGAAATACTCAGGGAGTATTGTACTTACTTTACACTTTACATTTCATAGCATTTTAAACCGCTTTTTAAAAACACAGCTTCCCTGTGGACGATGCTGCACCGGAAATGTTAGCTGAACAAATTGTCTGTAACGCCACGACCTCGACTGCGACTATCAGCGTTTACCGTAAACTGTAAGTGAAGGTGAGTCAGCCCCAGAAAGAAAGCCACTACCCGCCATACAGTGGATGGCCTTAGAGCAACAACAGGCGACTGACTTGCATACAGCTTGCGTGAAGATATTTCCAGCAAGACGTTTCATTCTCATTGTTTGTTCACTTTTCTGTGGGATAGCAGCAGACAACAAAATAGAGCATAACGACTGTGAAACGATTGTCCCCATGAGCCATCCCGGTCTGATGCTGAGCACTACAGGACCAGAGGTAGTGGCAAGAATGTGAAGCGCGAATTTGTCCGCACGCGGGGAGTGTTTCTCCCTAGAGAGAAATTTTGGCATTCTAAAAGCAATAAAAGGATAACCTGTTTCCGGTAAGGTTCAATTATCAAGCGACAATAATAATACCACCAGCAAGACCGTCTGCGCGGGACTACAGTACAGTACAATACGGTGCCCGCATGGGCAAAGACGTTATGAATCTCGATCCTTTGGAGGACAGTTTCGTTTCGTTAAGTCACACTTTCTTCACAAGATTTGCTGTCGGAAGGGTATTTTCTTGTTTCTTTTTCCTTTTTAAACATCGTTCCTTTACACTCAAGCATTGCGCAAGCAAGGGTGGTAGTACTGGCGACGTCCCGCGTAGCGACCAGTGAGAGTGAAGATAATGGTTCGCTGGTAGCTCGTGGCCCGAATCTGGTGAAATTGAATTTTAGGATCAAAGAAAAGTACAAACAGCAACCGTGTTTGGTATCGGTATTGTTTTTCCATCGATTTCAAGGCCCTCGCATGATCGGCCCACTCGCTGGACAGTGAAACTGATCCCCGGGGAGTAACACTCAATTGCAGAAGCACTTCCTAATGGCCGTTGCACGGAGCGCATCGTCTGGCTGTCTGCTTTCTTTATTCCTGCTGCTTCTTCTCATAAAGACTGTGTAAAAAAAAATGGTAAAAGCATTACACTTTAAAAAAAATGTCCCCCGTTTTTCGACTTCACTCTCGTTTGCATTCATGAGCGAACTACTTTGTGACTCATAAATAAGCAACCGGATTATACGGACTGTGGCAGTAGTGGTGGCGGACAGAAAAAGAAAAGCACTGATTTTTATAGCCGTAAGATGTTCGCAAATATGCTTCAGGCGGGTATGCTGTATGTGAACAAAAAAGGGATGAAGCGTGCCGTGCAGAAAACAATGAATGAATAAAAAATAAACAAATATGCCAAAACGGGGTACACACAATGGCTGCGGAAGAGTGTTTTCTAAGGGTACGACCTTGGATTCTTTCGGAATGTGTTCAATATTTACAAAAGTGTGTAACTGCATATGGAATGCAAATTTAAACAGATCAATAATGAACCTTCATTAATGTCGTAAATGGTTTTAATGATTGCTAAACATCCTAAAAATCCTAAAGTGAAGGTAGGTCAGGTCAGAATTAAAGTCATTGAGTATGAGTAACAAGAGGCAGACAACGTAGTATTATGCGTTCATTACAAAGAAAAATAAATAAATAAATAAATAAATAAACAAAAAATGTTAACTTTCCATCAAATTGCTAAACAAAAAAAAATCCACCATCTCCGGGATTTTTCCGTGGGTTTCTGCGTACCGTTGCAATCTGTCATTTTGTGATAAATTCATTTCAAGAGACTGGTTAATTAGTAAGTTGGAATGCTGCGATCGCTGTTAGTTTCAATGTTGGCATGGCAATGTCTTCCGCAATAGTGTCCTTATCCTGCGACCGTACGCGTGATCCTCACCCAACGGCGCTGGATGGATCACATTTCACGGCGGGTTGCGACGGCGATGATGACTGTCCAGCAACTACGAACTGACTCTCGCCACAGCCAGCAGCGGCGGCACCGTTTCTTTCATCGTTCAATCATCTGTCAGCTGAGCGACAAACGGCGCAACAGAAATGAGGCAAAACTGGAACGATAAACGGTCCTTGTTCGAGCGCTGCGATGAAGCAGGCTGTGCATACACACGTTCGGCAGGTCTTATGAAGGCGCTCGTATGTGAGTGCTAGCCTCCACTGTCGATGGAACAAAGAACAAGACAACAGTCTCCCATCGTTAGTTATGCTGTCATATTTCTTTTGCTGCAATTCACTCACTCCGTTCGATTGAACGTCGAGCCAGCGCTTTACGCCACCAACGTAGGATATTTGATATCGCTTCCACCAATCCGCCGTCATCGCCGGTCGCTGTCACCTGTGGAGGTTGCGATCAGCCGATCGCAAATATGGGTTTTTTAAGGTCCTAGTCAAATCAATCAAATCATAGGTACAATTTTAATGCTTTCAGTTTATTACTATGCCATCATGCGTTTCGTTGAGCAATTTTACACCATTTTGCATGCACTCCTATGTACAATTCACTTCAATGTATGTGCATACAATAAACGATCTATTTCTTTGTCTAGCTTATTTATTTAATTAAATTTATCATTCATTTTTTACTGCGGATACGATGTTTTGGTAATTAACAAAAAAGCAAATAAATAAATTTAACAAAACCATACCATTCGTTTTCTTTGCCATCACAGCTCCTTTCATTTCATGGATAACAATATTTCTTAGGACAAATAAATTAGTCAACACTTTAACACAGTGAACATACAAGGAACATAAAGCAAATAATTGGAAAATTGAAGTAAATTAATCATTAAATTATCACTGGTAGTTGGCTAAAACTGATTCGCAACCCGTTTTGCTGTATTTAAGTGTAGGTATGTTTGATTTTTTTTAGTTTAAAGAAAGTTTAAGGTGCGTTTTTCTAGTATTGTAGAATCACACAAATAATAGGTGCTGCAAAAGTGGTAACAATTTTTTTACAAATCCACACAAATTTAACACACCACTTTGATGTGTTTTCCAAATTTATGATGATTATCCATAACTTGTTTGTATTTTTCTCTGTTTGTTATTTTATGTTTCGAGTTTTCCACTATCACTTTATGCGTACGGTGCTTTTTGATACGATGCGTACTTGGCATTACTACACTGCTACTACTTAATCTATCTTTCAATCCGGTTGAAAGGTAGAAAAATAGCCCTTCTACTACTCAAATGGTCTTAATGGTATTTTCAATACCGGCAGCGGTAAAGCTTATTATGAACGAAATCGTGAAATAGATTCATCATCTATGTGTGAAGGAATGTTATGAATATACATTTTAACGTAATTAGTTTACATCCAATTATATCGATCGACCACGTCAACGATCTTCAGTGCAAACAGTGCTAGCAACTGTTTAACGCGAGCAAATGTGCAACCAGACGAAACTATCACGAAAAACAAGCTCAAGAGGATGGAGGTAATACTTTTGTTGAGCATCTCTAAACATTAGTTATCGATTGAATAAAGAAATCTAAGTACATTTCTTTTTACAAGACTAGAAAAAGAGTGTAAAAGAACTGCCAAATTACAGATTTGCTCTTTCGATTTACTTTACACAGAAGTATTTTAATGTCTGGTGTGATTGGTGGTGTCATTATTTTGTGTTTGTGCTATCTTTTTCCACCCTACTCGTCTACCTAAGTGTAACAGATTATGGTTACACGACCCCCAGTACACCTATACTCATCTACTCCCATAACGACCGTTCGTGGCATCCTTCAGTTCGTCCATCAGAGACAGCGGAAATCGCTGTTGATGTTGCTGTTGATGGTGTAGTGGTTGCTGCTGTGGTTGAGGATAATTAGCGATTTGTAAAACGGAATTGAGATTGTCCATTTCCAGCTTCAGCGATGAAACGCATTCGTGGAGCGGCTGAAGTGAATATCTTGTCCGAGAGCTTTCCTCCACGAGTGCACGAAGCTGATCGATGTCCAAGCTAGTGACGGACAATGACAGAGACTGCATTTCTGGGCTCAGTACGGTCGCTGAAAGATGTCCGCTTCCTTCAGCAGAGCTATCTCGTGGTTGGAAATTCTGTAGGCCATATAGGGTTGAGTACAGAGAACACTATTTTCAAAAAGTGCCATAATTTATGTGAAGTGGAACATATGTGACATTATGATTAAATGTATGGTCTATAAATATGTCAGATTTTTTTTTGTATTTTCTTAATTTTTTGATGAACAAATTCGATTATGCAAATTTAAACTTACTTAATGCACACAACGTTAAAGTTTGTTACATTTGTTTAAAACGTGTAATGAAGCTTACGAAATCATTTAAAGCAAATGTAATAAATTATATAAAGAACCCTCCACTCACCTGTAAACTGTTCCCAACCGCATTTACCATATTCTGCCGCAATTCGCGCACTTCTTCCTCTAGTTCGTATTTTTCCTGCTTTTCCAACAGAATTGCATCTTGTAGTGATTGCAGATCGCTAAAGAACGTTTCTTTTGCTGCTGCAATCAAAGCGTCGGATTGTTCGTACAGCTTCAACCGTTCGTGTGCTGTTTCAAGACGAATTTCTTGCACCCGAACCAATCGTTCCAAGTCGTGCAGTTTTTCAGTGAGATTCTTTTCCTGCAATCCAGCCACCGAAGCATTCTGTTCCAGTGAACTGTTCTCCTGCGTTATTCGAACCAGCGTGTGTTGCGATTCTTCTAATTGCCGTACTTTTTCAGCCAATTCGGCGCGTACATCTTCGGTCTCGGCCGTTTGCATTTCTGCCGCCCGCTTCCAGTCGCCGATCGAGCTTTCCAGTTGCTTCACCTTTTCCGCCTCTCGCTCGAGCTGATCGTGCAAACGATCATTCTCTTTGCGCACTTTTTTCAATTCGTGAAGCTCCTTGAACGCTCGTTTCAATGAGCCCCAAACGTCTCGGTCCGTTGTCAGCAGACAGTTGTTCTCCAGCAGATTGATCAATCGATCCTTTTCCGATCGTAATGTGGCTGCTTCCTGTTTGAATGTTTCTAAATCCGCTTCCATCAGTAGGCAACGTTCCCGTGCCGATGACATCTCGCAACGAAGCGTTGCACACTTTTCGTGTTCCCTTAGCAGCTCTTCCACACGCTGCTCGGCCTGTTTTCGCTCTCGAGCATGTTCCTTTGACTTTTTCAACAGTGTCCTGTTGTTTAGCTCGTAACGCTTCAGACGACGGCGATTTTCATTCTCAATCGCTTTCAACATGATGCGTAAGTTACGAATTTCAACATCTTCTTCCTCGTTTGTTAGTCCAGCGTGGGCTACGCTTTCCCAGCATCTAGAGCCATGGCGTGAGCATAACGATTGGTGTCCTTTTTCATTTGTTGCCTTACCCTTTCCTGTGGGTTGCCTGAAAAGCTTCTGCTCCAATTCTTCGACATCTTGCTTTAGCGATCTTATGGTCTCTTCACTTCGTTTGACGATGTTATAGGAAGGCGTTGCTTCGATGTCCTTGCCAATGCTAGCACACTGACCTAATTTTAGCTCCAGATCTAAATTCTTCGACTGTATGCTTCGGAAGTTTTCCAGCAATTGCATTTCATCACGCCTTGGGTTCGCTTTTTCCGTGCACATGGCCAATTCACCTTTTAACTGCTGCTGCTGCTGCTGCTGCTGCTGTGCGATAATCAACCGATTACACTGATCCTGCAAATCCCGATTGTGCTGCTGAATTGACTCACATTCCTTCGCACCCGACCGTTGCCAATCGGTGGAGGAGAAGTTTATCGACAAAACTTTCACCTGCGCTTTCAGTTTTTCCACACTGACATCTATCTGTCGTTTGGTGAAGCTTTCGCGCGCCAGTTGCGCAGTAAGCGTTTCGATTTGCGATTTGTCGGATTCTCGTTGCTGCCGCAGGTGCATCATGTATCTTTCCACTTCCTTTTCGTTTTTGGCCATTACGTTGAGCTGTAGCTTGTGTTGCTGCAGCGAATCTTGGAGTTGACTAAGCACGGCAAGCAGTTCGGAGTTTTGTTTGTTAAGCAGCTCATTCTGTTCCATCAAATCTGCTACGCGATTTGCTGAAGCTTTCTGCTCTTTGGCCAGCTCTTCTGTGTGTTGCTTTGTTACGTTCTCTACCGCTTCTTTGGCACGATCAACATAGGCGCTAACTAGACTACGATGCAGCGCATGATTTTCCTCATTCAATCGCAATTCTTCCTTCTGTGTTTCTTCAATAAGTGCTGTCTTTTCTTCGCGCTCTTTGTACAGTAGTGCTTCTAAGCACGAGTATGATTCCTTTAATTTGGCATTTTCATTTTGGCACCGGTGCAGCTCATCTCTATACCATTGTTCCGTCGCTTTCACGCCACAGATCTCATTTTTACCCTCCAATAGCTGATGCTCCAGGGATTTTAGTTTTATAGCCAAATTCTCCTTCTCCACATGTTGTTCTACAATCTTTTGCTTCAAACATTCATTGGCCTTTTCTTTGCAGCTCAAATCCAATCGTAAGCCATCCAGCTCGGAACGGATACGCAACAGATCACGCCCATGCTGATCCAACGGTTGTGCCTTTAACCGAGCCAGCTCCTTCCGCACATCTTCCAGCTCCTGTTCGAGCTCATTTTTTTCATCCAACAGTTTGTCAATTTTCTTACTCAACCCCAGTTCGATTTCATTGCGTATTTCGTTCCACTTGTACTTGTACGTGAGCAGTTCCGTTTTCGTCTGGTACAGCTCGGTGTTCAGCTGCACGAAGCGATGATGCATTTCGGCGCCCGTGCCCACCGTAGCGAACGGGACCTTCTCCTTGCAGCCCGATTCGGACAGTGAAAAGTTGCCCGAATCATAGTTGGTTGCACTTTCGTCCATCTCGCCGAACAATCCGCTGACGCGCGTCGGTTGTTGCAGTGGCGTTGACGGTTGACTGCCAGCGTCCGTTTGCAGTTCGGAGATGTAAGAAAGCTGGGAGGAGGACGGCGATGGATACAGCAGCAGTTGATGCCACGTTTGACCGGATCGTGTTTCGTTTGGGTCACCCATTTCGCAGTCTGGCAGCATCCGTTTTTTGATATCGCTTTCATTGCTAGCTGGTGGAGTGGTCATGCTAACCAGCGCTGCTAAAATGAGAGCAAACAACACTCACAGAACACGGACAGCGGGGGGAGCGAATCCAACATTAAATTGATTACAATTTCATTGTTTTTCTCTAGCTTTACACTGTATTTGGCCACTGGAATACGCTTTTATTTGGTAAAAAGTAAAGGATGAAAAAATGACGTTGCAAGCAAATGCTCAATGTAAACACTGCGCAGCTGACAAGCCAAGAGAAAACTGAAAGATTGCACAGTGGGAAATGACTACAGTATCGCCCAGGACAACACTGTCCAAAAACAAAATTTTAGGCATTTGTTCGGCGTGCTTAAAACAAATTGCCTGTATGCTTAACTTTCAATTTCAATTAATGATTAAATGAACCAATTCTGACTTGTAGCCTTTAAAGCTACAAAACATAATTGATTGGAAGAAACATAGATTTCGTTTTAATTACATTGCAGTCAAATGTCCACGCGCACATCATTGTGGTTTGTTATTGCTGAACAGCACATCAACCACGAGGTCCGAAAGCGATCACACAGTGAGGCGGTGCATCTTTTTCAGTTGGATATCATCACAGTATACATTTTGTGTGTAAAAATGTTCTACTAACAACAAGTGTGATGATGAGTCGTTCGCTCGCGAGCTAATAACATTCCAGTGGTGAAATCTGGTTCTAAAAATTGCAAAAGTGTACCAGCGTGCGTGAAATTACCACACATGACGGTGAATAAAACTGCTGTTTGTTTACAAAACATTGATCCTATGATCGAAAGCTTCATACATGATATGGGATAAGGTGGTGGTGATGGTTGGTTGGTGGTACGGTAGCCGAAGGAAACGAAACGTTCCTTTCGGGCGTAAATTACAAGTAGCATGGAATGTCTCGCAACAATTACAGAGCTATCGTTTGCTCCCCTATTGTTTGCTGACAGATTCACTCCCATTCCCCGTTCCTCGTGCGTGCAGCTGATGCAGCTTGTTTAACGACGCACCAACGATCGTCTCAGCTTTCATACGACCATACGCCCTCGTTCACTCTCCATTCGGCTCTCGTACTCCCGTCAGTTGAGTCGTGTGCGTGCGTGCATCATTGTTGTTGCTGTTTTTCGCAATGGAAAATGTGCTTGAAAAGTAGTGTTGCAGCAGATATGAGGCTATGAGGTATCAGTGTAGATGTGTGGCTTGAATTTGCCTTCTCGTGATTCTGTGCTTCACGTTGGTGTACTGCACTTTTTCGCAAGCCAAAAAAGAAACTGCAGTGCGCGACGTGACGCGTTCGCGAATTATTTCTCTTCGAACAGATCAGGTAGTGATCACCGCGTATTCTCTAAATCCGGTCGACCCACGCTTGACCACGGTTGTGGCGAGGGACGGATAGTGGAAGTTTCTAGTGCATTGTGCTCATTACCATTAGTGTCACAGCGCCACCGCCTGCTGCTCTCTTATCCATCTGGCTTGATCTCGTTGGAAACCAATTGGGTGGGAAAGCCCGGCAACTGGATCGCGATTGTAGACGAACATTTCAGTTGTCCGTTCTTCGGTGGTTGTAACAGCCGTTCGGCCAGATAGTGCGGTGTTGCTAGAGTGTGTAGAGCTGGCGAGCATGGCCTCACTATCATTGCCGCGTGTACTGCAGCACCGGAAGTCTCCCGTTGAGATCGAGCGTGAAAATCTCGTTAAAAATTTGGTACGATTCCGTTCTGCTGCATGTCTCTGTCTCTCTGAATGTGCTGTATGTATGTATGTATGTATGTATATATGTATGTATGAATGAATCTGCGTGATGTGAAAGATCGTCGTTGGGAGTGATATCTTCATATATATTATTACAATCACAATTCCCCTGGAATTGTAATGCTTTCATTTCTTCCTGCTCGCCGCATCGCTTGCACATCTTTACTGTAAAGCCATAAAGCACCAACCGCAACAATAATGAACCATGTGGGTAACACCTGCCCGTTGTGAGTCACTCTCATTCATGGATACATGCATTATGTAAAAATAATAATAATAATAATAGTTTGTCGCCTGCAGCAGAGCAGACTAACACCACGCACCGACTCCTACCACACAATTCAGTGTCAGCGGGGATATGGTTCTTATTGTTGATATCATTTGAACCAAAACAAAATTAACATCTACACACACGCATACAAATAGGCCCAGTAGAGAAAGAGAGGGGCACTTCCGTCCGGCTGCGGAACGTCGCCACCGCCGTTTAGTCATCATCATCATCGCCATCATCGCCATCATCATAGGAGTGGCATCATCGTCACTACCGGAATGCTTGCTATTTCAGGTTTGCGGTGATCGCCAGCTAGAAAAGGCTTACCGGAAGCTGTTCTGCTGCTTCACGAGACTGGTTAGCGTCGTCCGGTCCGGTATTAATTGGTGGAATTTAATGAAATTCAAAAAGGTGTAATAGGATGTTCCGTTACAGTAGAATTTCAATGCCACAAGTAAATGAAGTCGTTCAATGAAATTCAATGAAACAGGCACCGCTCTGGTGGAGGGCCACACAGTGCATAACGTATGTTCTTCGTTACTGTACCCGTTAATAATGTACAAACATTTGCTCTTTTCGGCCGTGGTAGGCCATATTTGTGCTCTGAACTGAACGATGCGAAAGAATGGGAAAATTGAAATATCCATCGATCAAAGTCTGCACGGTGGTTGTAAATATCGCTTCATTTATTCGAAACGCCAGCTAGCGGTAAAGATCGTAAAGAAAGTGAATCGGATCGAATCTCTCCTGCTTTCGTTTCATTCACTGCACGCTCCAGTGAGTGCGAGTGTAACTGCCGTGTAAAGGAAACCCACCGCGCCTTCCACGAAGGTTTCTTCCACAACACCGAAGATTGGCGGTGCCTGGAAAAGTGGATCCCATTTCCTACGGCGTTTTCATTTAAGGTTTTTCGGACGAAAAATGCATTCGTTAGAGATGGTGTGGCTCGAAACAATTCGAAAGTGCATTAGTATCTCTTACCATACCATCAGTCGCAAAGGGCAAACCTAACATTTTTCTCTGCGAATTCCCGACGACTTTTGAAGCGATTTTGTTGAATTTTCAATAGCTGCACGCGTTGCTGGTGGAGATGTTGTCGATAAAAGGTTAATTTGAGTGCATTTGTTTGAATATATTTATTTATATGCACATGTTGCTGCAATCGATCAAATGCAATTTACTTTTTCTCACTTTTTCCCCTCGAAGGCGTCCGAACGGCATGGTTATTTGAAGCAGCAGAGCATATATCGAAATTCACCAACAAATGGTCACACCTGTTACGTTGAGGTGCCTGTGTGCGCATAGTTTCGTGTGAGTAATGATGGAAAAATAAATAAAAATAAACAGTTTAAAGCATGACGCATAGCTTTGTCTACTTCCGGTACGGTTGTAATCGGCCGGATTACTGGTAAGAGTGCTGTATCGAACAAAATATTAAAAAAGGGCGTCTAAGTAAAACCACCACCACATAGAACACGAACACCTGAACCTAAAACAGGCGCTTGTGCGTGAGTGTGCCGAGCAGAATATCTTTGTAAACACAGCACAGTCCGGGCAAAATATTGTATTCATTTTTTGTCGCCCACCTACCTCTATCTATTGAAACTGCTGCTGAACAGATTAGATATGCCATTTATCTCTGGACCTGGCAAGAGATAGTACGGAAGGCCGTGTGTTACGGGCGTTCGGTCTTCAATTGACAGTACGCCCTGACCAGGCTCAGTATTGATTCTGTGAAAGTGAAACAGTGAGGATCATCGAAGGTGGGATCCGAAAGGTAGGATCTTTCTTCCTGTTTTTCCTCCTGGGCCCTAGTTCCTGGAAGCCGAAACCCCCCGAAAACCACCATTCCACTATTGGCGGCCTTTTGACATTCACGCTTCAATATCGATCGACAGTCGCACTATTGGTGTGATTGTAATGCTTAATTTAATTTGTGCACCTCACAGGGTTTATCATGGAAATTCCCTTCTTCTGACTGTGGGGACACTTGTGCAATGCTCCATTGGGTGGCATTTGCATTCGGTTGCGATCAAGCAGTGTGTTGTCTCAGTCGCGAGCAGCAGTTGTGTCGATGTGGTGAACCTCACACCACAAACACCACTTTGATTAAAAAAGTAGTTAAAGTTTGTAGTAAAGCCTTTTTGTAAGTCTCTACTGCTAGCGAGAGTGCGTGTGAATCATCGAACGCAAACACTTGACCAAAAGGCCACGACGAATCAGAGTGTGGTGTGGTAGTGAAGCAAAGCAAAAGAGATAAAGGGAATTCGTTTATCGTTTTATCAGCCATTTGCGGATCCGTGGTGTACGAAAATGTCGAATGCTTGAATCATTTGCTCAGTGTTAGTGTAAGAGAAAATACTAAATTCCGTTTAGTTCAAAAGAAAGATTTTTTTGTATTAAAAATTTGAATCAATCTAGCCACTAATCCTTCGCTAACTATAAGGGATGTTTCAAAGATTTCATTGTAATTGATAGTGTTTGACCTAATAATGCATTCAATCTCATTGTCACTAGAGTATGCTGACTGTTGCATATAGCAAACGTGAATACATACAATTTTAATGTTGTTTTGATACTTGCACACATGTTCCACACAAACAAAAAGTGTCCCAGGCACGTTTGCTATGCTATTTAAGAGCAAATTATTATTGTTTACTATCCAAGACATTGTAACAACAATAACGCAAGCTGTTGTGTTCGGTGTGCACAATGCGACGCTGCCAACAGTGTGTTGTTGCGTTGTAACACTATTAACACATATTCACATTCGTTCACCATTGACGATTGTAGCATGGATTTAGCAATAAATGTACATACATACACGTTTTATTCCTTCCCAGTACCTACTATAGTGAATATTACTGCACGGAACCATTTGTAAAGCAAAGCATTTTTGACTGTAAAACATGTCGCTAACGGATAAGGAATACTATAATCTGGTAAGTAAGATCACTTAACCAATCCCACGAATACCCTCTTTTTTTCTTATTGAAGGCATGATTTGGCCCTTGGTAGCAGTGGAAAGCTGTCACTACGTTTCTCATCCGCTTCTCATGTTCTTGTTTCTTGCGATTCTTTTTCACAGACTATCAGTATTTCCAAAGCGCTCAGCAATGTGGAAATGCCCATCAAGGTGAAGCACGTCCGTGCGGCTATCATTGGTACATTCCACAGCAATGGTGCGCATGCATTTTGGGCCATTGCCATCCGGCAACCGATACAGGACAATCGGATAGTGGCGTGGAAGTTCTGCCATCTGCTGCACAAGATACTGCGCGAGGGCCACCCGCTATGCTGTCAGCATTCCATGCGGCACCGGGCCATGCTGCTGGAGGCCGGAAAGCTGTGGGGCCATCTGAACGATGGGTATGGTATTTGCATCAAACACTACACCAAGCTGCTCGTGACGAAGCTCGAGTTTCACGATCGCAACCCCCGCGTACCGGGCAGCTTATCGTTGCGCCAGGGCGATCTGGAAAAGATTGGCGAGGGAGACATTAACATTTAGTAGGTATCACGCATTTCGCAAAATTGAATTTGATTGAAACTGGTGTTTTTGTGATATATGATTACTTGCTTTTCGTCTAGTTTCCAGCTCGCAGTAGAGATATTCGACTATCTGGATGATATCATTGCGCTGCAAGGCACAAGTAAGACACGATCACATCTGAACTATTGGTGGGACGTTTTTTTGTTGTGTGTAACGACCCTCTTATCTTATACACTTTTTCCAGTATTCAATTCCATCACAACGTTCTGCGTCAGTTCGATGACTTCGGCGGGACAGTGTCGTTTGGCACCGTTGATTCCTTGCATTCAAGACTCGAACCCACTGTACGATATGCTAGTGCGCGTGATGTTTAAACTGCACGCCAACTTACCCTCAGATCTGCTGACTGGGCATCGTCAGCGCTTCAACACACTGTTCCATCAGCTGAAATCGTTCTACGGACAGTCGCGCAATCTGCAGTATTTTGTTAACCTGATCACCGTACCGAAGCTCCCGGAGGCGCCGCCCAACTTCCAGCAGCAAAGCGATCTGGGCAACTACCAAACACCGGTAGTGGTGATGCCCGACAGTGAACCCCTGGACAATGAGCCGGAACCGCCAGCGATCGACAATCTGATCGATACGGCCGAGGCGACCCCACCGATACCGGAGCTTCCGCACGCGAACAACCACCATCAGGTGGCCGCTCCGGCGCCGGTCGTACCGGTGGCACAAGTTATGGAATTGGAACGGCTGATTCAGGAGCGGGACAATATCATTCGCCACCTGCAGATGGAAACGCAAGGATTGTCCAACCAGCTGAAAGCGGCTACCAGCGAGCAGCGGGACGTGCAGCGTCGACTCGAGGACCAAATAGCGACACTCAATGCACAGCTTACGCATAGCCAAGGCGAACTTACCAATCTACGGTTTCAGAAGGAAGAGCTGGAACTGCGAGCCCAAACGGCACCAACGCTAGAGCGTAAGTAATACGCGCCCCGAAAGGGAGTTTCAATATCTAATGCTAATCGATTGTTGATACATTGCAGAGCGAGCGCAAGCGGAAGAGGAACGTGCAAAAGCCAGTGAGGAAAAGTTCCAAAAACTAAAAACCATGTACACGCAGATACGCGATGAGCACGTGAACCTACTGCGCCAGGTACGGGACAGATTCTTGCCAAATGACTTAATACTAATTTAACAACAACATTTCAATCTTTTTAACGAATATAACATATTAATATTAGCCTCTTTTTCTTCTACTACTGACTACTTTTCCTACTTTCGTTTTTACTTTGTTGGGGATGAAAACCGATTTTATTATTACACTATTTTTATAAAGATGAAAATCGATCAATACAAATTAGCATGCTATAAAAAGGTTAGTTCGAGTGAGCAATGCTACAGCTTTGAAACGGCGATAGGTGATTGTCTCGATGGAGATCCTTCACAATCATTCCAAATTATCTTAGTCGCTCGTTCCTTATCCCCTTTTTTAGGTTTCGCTACGTTGTGTTGTAGAAAATGTCCTTTAACTTAAAATTTCCTTATCCAACTTGTATAAGCATTGGCGATGTTGTGCATTCATGATGCCCATTTTCTTTGATTACACTCCTTAGCATGGCGAAATTAGCAAGCAACTAGCCTCGTCCACGAAAATTGCAGCCGAAGCGAGAAAAGCCAAGGAAGAACTCCAATGCCAGCTGGAAGAGCTCGAGCAAAAGCAAGCCCTGGTACAGAATGCACTGCAGCAAAGTTCGAACGACGCACGACAGGAGCAGGAAGCAATTGGCGAACAGCTTCAAATCATGACGCAAAAGTGTGAATCGCTGCAGAGCCGCTATGATGAGATGGAAGCGTCGCGGCAGGCCGAAATTGCCGAGCTTCGCATCAACCTCGAGCGGCTAGAGGGCGAACTGCACACGTTCCAGCAAGAGCGCGAAGCTCTCTCGAACGAAAAGGGAACGCTAGAGGAACGGTTGGCCGAAATACAGAGCGAAAAGCAGGAGCTTGATTTGAAGTACCAGGAATGCATGGCAAAGATGCACGAACTTGAGCTAAAGACTGATCATTACGCAAAGGAAGAAATGTCTTTGCAGCAGAGCGTAAACAAAAATTCACTTAAAGCGCAGGGTAAGTGTAGTATTCATTTTCCCTTCGTAAAAGTACAACGTCTAATCAATCGTGATTTTGTGGCGAGCCGCACTTGTGGAACAATTCTTATTTCTCTTTTTAATTATTTGTTTTTGAATCATTTCTTCCTTTCTAATCGAAATTGCTTACACTTTGTCTGTTGTGTGATCGTGTAAGTGTTTCTGTTCGACGGCAAATTGGTTTCTGTTTTTCAGTGTTTTTCTTTCTTTTTACTATATATTATCCAATCTGCTGCAATGTTTTTTTACATTTTTTTTATTATTTCTCTTCCTTCAGAACTATCCGATCAAATTGAACAATTGCGGACAGAAAATGATACACTCAAACAACAATACAACGAACTGGAAGCAGCCAAAGCGTTGCAAGCGGAAGAGTTCCAGCGAACACACCAGGAGGAACTGCTTCGGTTCGATTCACTGCAGACGGAAATGAACGATAAGCTGGCCACTATCGCCTCGGAAAAGGATACCATAGCGGGCGAAAAGGAGCAAACCTGGGAGCAGCTGCTAATGCTTCAAACGGAATCCACCCAAAAGCAAGCTGATTTTGAATCGCTGGAAAAGGATTTGAAATCAGTTCTCGAGCAAAAGGATCACGAATTGGAAGAACTTAATGCAAAGTATCGGGAGCTGGAAGAAAAATATCAGGTACTACTATTGTGGCTAGTTGTAAAAACAATCATTTGCTTGCTGCTGCTCATCACCATCACACAACACACATGCCGCACCAAACAGAGGATAGCGGGACTTTGTCTCATTTGTCTGTGCTATAACCGGCGGTCGTCTGGTGTTAGTGGTTGTTGCTATTAATATTATTATTATTTCCATTGATAACCATTTTGCTATGTTTGCATCTTCATTGTTGGTACGATTTTGTGCCACACTAAAGCAGATCTGCTTGAACGTAACGTTGGTTGGTTGGTTGTTCGTTCGTCGCTTGTACGCACATGAGTAAGCATACAAACTAAATCATCACATACGCTATAAATGTTAACATTTTGTCTCTGTGTTTTTTTCTGTTGTTGTTGTGTAAGTAAGTTAATGAAACACAACACAAAGAATTAATGATTTTTCTTTTCTGTTTCTTACGCCTTCTGCACATTATGGCTGTGTCGGCCCGCCCCGCCGGATAATGTAAATTTGGTTCTACTCTCCCTAGAGTCTAGATGCAAATATGGAACGGTTACTTTCCGAAAAGGAAACAATTGAATCTGATCTGCAAGATTTACTTCACCAACAGGAGCAAACGGAACACAAACTGCAGGCTGCGCTGTTGAAGGTGGAAGCGCTAGAAACGGCGCTCATTGACAGCAAAATTAGTGGAGAGACGGCACTGCGCACCCTGCTGGAGGCGTGCATTAAGTCGTCGGAAAAGCTGACACTGCGCGCCATCGGTGAAAACGAAATGCCCGGAGCTGGCGGAACACCCACCTACTTTTTGATGATAGCGGAAGAGCTGCAGGAAGTGCTGACCAAGCTGAAGATGGTCCATGAGAACTATCTGAAGGACAATTCGACGAACGTAGAATCGCTGGCACGGAAAGTCATTATCGGGGCGCATCTGCTCGCTTCTGCTCACGTGCAGGGCATGACTGTATGCAATCGCTCGGCAAACATTGAAAGCGGTGAACGTAAGTATTCACGTTAGCGTTAGGCAATTGTGTAAACTTTTTTAAGCTCGCGTACTTGGTGTTGTGTTCTAATATCGGAATGCAATAGATTGAATGGTCAATCCAACTGATAGCAGCTAGCTCAAATTAGTAAAGCTTGCTTTATGCTTGCAACTCTTGAGCAATGTCTCCGATACCGGTTCAGTATTTCGTAAACTATGCATTTAGATGCGTGCATTGTAGCCAAAGTTCGAGCTAGTTATGTAAAAAAGTGATAGAAATTCTCTGAAAAATTACAATTCTTATAAACTTCTTGAACAATACTTTTTTTGCTGCATACATTTTATGTCAATTCTTCACTTTCGTTTTATTTATTTCTTCGTGAGTATTTATTTGTTCGATTAAACGACACACAATCATTCCCAATGCTAGAACCACTTTTTATAGAGTTTTTTGTTTAATTCCCGCAGGTATCGCAGAAGAGTTGAAGAAACTGGGTCAATCGATCACGACCCTTTTCCACTCACTGCAGAAAACAAGCGAATCAGGTACGGTAAGTGATCGTATAACTGACCTGAAGACAAAACTGGAAGAGGTAACTACCATGATCGTCGACCTGGGCAAGCAAACCGATGGTACCGAAAATCTGGGCGACATGGTGGAGTCCGAGCTGACCACCATGGACAAAGCGATCGAAGAAGCTGCATCGCGCATACAGGTTCGTTATACCTGTTTGCATGGTGGGAAGATAATCGTACTAAGGCTCCAGCGTTCAAAACTCTACAACTACCTACTCAAAATCATTCACAGGAAATGCTGTCAAAATCCCGCGCTTCCGATTCGGGCATAAAGCTAGAGGTGAACGAGAAGATTCTTGATGCCTGCACGAGTCTCATGCAAGCGATCAGAGTGCTAGTGCAGAAATCTCGTTTGCTGCAATCGGAAATTGTTGCCCTCGGCAAAGGAACCGCTTCGGCAAAGGAATTCTACAAACGAAACCACCAATGGACGGAGGGACTAATTTCGGCAGCGAAGAGTGTAGCCCAAGGAGCCAACTTTCTGGTGTAAGTATAGCGTACCAACGTCTTAGCTTAGCGATGGCCTTAATAAATCTCTTACCAAACCCCTTCTGTTATTACAGCACGGCGGCAAATAAAACGGTGGTCGGTGGGGCAAAACATCAGCTAGATTTGGTGGTAGCCGCCCAGGAGATTGCGGCCTGCACGGCACAGCTCGTAGTGGCCAGCCGCGTTAAAGCTCCACGATCCAGCACCAACCTTACAGCGCTGGGCACCGCCTCCAAGAACGTCACGCAAGCGACCGGGATTGTTGTTGCCACGGCGAAGGATTGCAGCCAGCGGTTGGAAGATTCCCAGGATCTGGATCTTGGCACGCTGACGGTACATCAAGCCAAAACGAAAGAGATGGAGATTCAGGTAAAGGTGCTTGAGCTAGAGCAGGCACTGCAAATGGAGCGAATGCGCCTGGCCTCATTCCGCAAGAAGAACTACCAACAACCCGTGGAAGAGTAGTAAACCTAGCACTTGGCGCCACTCCCATGTTGGGTACGCTCCACGCTTTTTTTAAGAAGGTAGTACGGGTCTCAGCGATCACTTTTTCGAAATTCACCAAACACATACACAGAGGTTTAAAATGACCAATCTGTAGACGACTGTAGCTATGTTTCAATCCAATCCCAAAAAATCAAACAAAATGCTTGGATTTAATTTGCTCTCTAGATGGAGATGCATTTCTACCGATTGTGTCTTATTTTGGCAATCATTTCAAATCACTTCAGACTGTAATATGCAACAAAATGGAGATGAAAACTGTTTGTGTTGAAAAATGTTACACTTATCATCCCACGTTATCAGCCACGCATATCACACGTTAGCCAATGAGAGGGAGGCATCATCATGCAACATCGACATTATGTTAAGAGTGTTTCGTCGCTTCATTAACCGTTATTAATAGGATAGTGAATATATTAGTATAGCATATTTAACTTTGTTAGATACCCCCAAAAGCGTAAGATGCATCCAGTAACGAATGATAAGAAGCTCTGTTATACTGTATCTTGTATTTCTACTTACAACGAAATTGATGCAAACAAATAAACATGGATCAAATAAAATCGTACCACCGTCTGGTTTCCGTTCGCATGTGTGTGCGTACATTTTTAACAGCTTTCCGAACAGTAAAGCCGATATCTAAGATATAAATATTTTACCAAAACCGGTCCATAGCGAGCCGGTTTCGTGGATGATGGTGATGTTTTTGGGCACGCTACAGAAAGCAACTGCATTACTAATCATTTGAGACCATCCGATAGCGGTATAAATAAATTTGTTAAAACAAATTTATATTTCACCATAGGAAAACTAAACTATTAGCTATTTGCTTTTAGTTATTGGACATATCGGAAAAAAATCTAATAAAATGTATGTAGTCATAAAATAAAATGTAGTCATTCGTTTAAAAGATATCCATACAAAACAAACATCACACCCAGTGGATTTGTGATAAACGATCTTTGCTCCACAATAGTAAACAACAACATGTTAAACCGTCAACAAATTAAAATTACTGCTTGCGCCTGTCTAAAGGAACGACGTCAGCATCGCAAGTACTGCTGCTTCGATCTATAGAAACATGTTCTGGGGGCTCGTCCCCACCGATCGCTACGTTGATCGGCATGGGGACCGAGCGGACCCACCCGTGCTGCCAAAGCGCCTCGCTAACAACTTCGCACAAACCATTCGAATGGCATTTCATTGCCACCACGCATTAAATATTCAAAATACTGAATCATGACAGGATCATTTTCAGTCGCCGGGTAAAAACAATGCAACAACTCCTCCATGCATGATCGCTGTTTCTAGCCATGCGCAGAGCGATCTTCCTTGACAACGAGCTTTGAATGTATCCAGGGAAAGTATAAGCGGGAAGCTAGCGAAACGAGAAAGTTCTACTCTTCTAGGCAAAGTTTTGTGAGCGTGTGTTACCGGCGTACCCCATCGGAGACCGGTTTATCGGAATATTATCACCGCGACTTCACGGCGTGAGTGTCGTTGTTTTTGTTGTTGTGTTTTAATTCATTCCACTGTCCCTATCAACAGTGTCGTCCAAAGCGCCAGCAACATTGGGGTGGACGTTGGGAACAGCAAACAGTCGCCGTTCTTTTGAAAAACAGGATCTTGAAACTCGTCCCAATGCACGATGGAGACACAGAAACCGAAGATCGATAGCGGAATGAGAGTTGAAAATAAAACTAATGCTTCTAACAGGCGACCTGTTTTGCGTCCCAACAACGGACGACTCAAACGGACGGATCGACTGAAGCTATAAAAGAATCACACGGTGGGTGGATTGGAGTCAGTTTTTCTTTAACAGAGCTTTGCATAGTTTCTACCACAATCCGCATTCCGTGCTTCGGTTCATTTGTTTGCAGCGTAATAGCTTAATAAGTGCATTTCAAACTCATCGAAAGTGACCAGTGTGTTGTGTGCTTGCACAACAAAATAGACTTTTATCATCTACGTGTAGTTTTTGAGAACTTTTATACCATACTATGGTGAGTGCTATATTCATGCAGTGAAGAGTGTGGTGTACCTACAATTCTATTTAGGGCTGATGTGCTATACTTTCCTATATCTGCCATCCCGTTTTAGACCACATACACCGATAAAGGGCCGAAACCGGATGGTGGAAAGTTTCTTTCGTTCGATCACATCACATTCTACGTCGGTAACGCGAAACAGGCGGCCAGCTTCTACACGACGCGTTTCGGGTTTGAGGACTACGCGTATCAGGGTTTGGAAACGGGCAGCAGACAGCTCGTGAAGCATGCCGTCCGCCAGGATCGGATCGTGTTCGTATTTGTGTCGGCCTACGAGCCGGGCCATCGTGAACTCGGAGATCACCTGGTACGACACGGAGACGGAGTTAAGGATGTTGCTTTCGAGGTAGAGGACCTGGACGTGATCGTGCGCCGTGCTAAGGAGCGCGGAGCAAAGGTGGTGCGCGATGTGTGGGAAGAGTCGGACGAACATGGCACGGTTCGGTTCGCGACGGTGCAAACGTACGGCGATACGCTGCACACGTTCGTGGAGCGCCATCGCTACCGTGGCCTATTCTTGCCAGGGTTCAAGCCGCCATTACACAAGGATGTTTTGCTGCGCATGCTTCCAACGGTCGGTTTGAACTTTATCGACCACGTGGTAGGAAATCAGCCCGATTTGCAGATGGAATCGGTGGCCGCCTGGTACGAGAAGATGCTGATGTTCCACCGTTTCTGGTCGGTGGACGATAGCCAAATCCATACGGAGTATTCCGCTCTCCGTTCGATCGTTATGACCAACTACGAGGAAACGGTCAAAATGCCAATCAACGAACCAGCCAAGGGAAAGAAGAAATCCCAAATCGAGGAGTACGTCGAGTACTATGGTGGTGCCGGTGTGCAGCATATTGCACTCAACACTAGCGACATCATTGGCGCTATTCGTAATCTACGTGCCCGTGGTCAGCAGTTTCTTTCCATCCCGGATACGTATTACGATCAGCTGCGCCAGCGTCTGAAGTCAAGCAGCGTGAAGATTAAGGAGGATCTTGCCGTACTGCAAGAGCTCAAGATTCTGATCGATTACGATGAAAACGGTTATCTGCTGCAGATCTTCTCCAAAAACATGCAAGATCGGCCTACGCTATTCATCGAGGTGATTCAGCGCCACAACCACAATGTAAGTAATTCGCTCAAACGATCCGCGGAATCCGCCTACAGTTTAACTTACTATTTCTACTCCAACAGGGGTTTGGTGCTGGCAATTTTAAGGCGTTATTCGAAGCTATCGAGGCGGAACAAGAAAAGCGAGGAAACCTGTAAACGGCATGGACGCAACCCTAATAACGTACTTTAACGATTGTTTTTTTTACAAATAGCATCGATTCAGACATGATACAAACAATGCATTAATAAAAATAATCCATTTGATTTTGGATTTCAAACCCTATGTTTTTAATACGAACATTGCATGCACGGTGGAGCGGTATCCTCATTTTATACAATTGCTGGTGAAGTATAATCTATCAATAGATATCCCTTTCGTCTCTTACCTCGTTGGCATCCACACACATCCACATTATGGCATCCTGATGGCACCACTTTACGATCATGATCGAACTGAGCTACTCGGGCGTGGGAAGAAAATCGGGATCCCAAAACCCGGGAGGAGTACTATGCAGTTGAGCCACTCGACAGTTGCGACAATTGCGTGGCAATTTCGATCGTGCCGTGTCGTTCGATACACCACGTGTTGTATGGTATTGGTAAAGCATCGTGCAATCGATGCACAAACCTTGTGGGGACGGTTGTTCATAGCCACGCGTGTATGGTTTGACCGATCCTGATAGTTCTCCTAGCTCGCGATTAGCTCTGCAAAAAAAAAAGAAACAAACGAAGATATTCCACTACAACACCGGAGAAATATTCCTTGTTTGGAAATCTTACCTTGGCACATTACTGGGATTGGTTTCTATAGTGACTGCGTCCATTCGCTTGGCATGTTCGCCGTTTAACTCGCTGATAAATATTTCCGTAGCATTTTGAGATTCGGCGACGCTTATTACTGATTGCTGGCTTGGTGCTGGCAAAACGATTATTTCATTCGGTTCCGAATCTTCACCTACTCCTAGTATGTGGTCCGAAAGACATTCCAACTTTTTATTAGATGGGACCTTTAATGGGTTGCGTTCCTTTTGTTGCGAATCGGGTTCTTGCTTTATTTTGAATGATAAACCTTGCCTTGACAGTTTGCTGATAGATTCTACCCCGGGACAGTACGTTTGATCTATGTCATCGTCATCGTTAGGGAACATTGTCTGAGGCTCTTTGCTAGCTGCTGTGGAAGATGATGTTTCATCGGAGCCATCTTTAGTACCCGGTTTATCGTCTTGTGCCCTTGAAATCAGTGTAGATTGCTTTTTCATTCGTAAGCTTTTTAAAAACTTTGACTTGTTGGCCACTGACGGAGGTGTTGGTACAACAAAGTCACTAAACAGCGTATCATTTACACTATTATGTTCAGGCTCGTTCATCGGTGATTGTTTGGTTTGGCGAGGAAAGTTTAGCTTCACCTGACGAAAGCGTTGGTTGCTGTCGGCTAGGGAAAGGAATCGCTTAAGCCCACTCGGCGGAGTGTGATCTGTGTTGGAGGTTTCTATGGTTGCATTGGCATTTTTGCCCGTCCATTTTCCATTTGGAGTCGTCTTGGGAGTAGTAGGCGTGTTGGATTTTTCCGCAACCACCGAAGAAGATTCCAGTAACTTTACACTTTTCCCGAAACGGCTCTCCCGCAGGAGAGGCTTCTTCTCGGATTTGTTTTCTTCGGGAAATAAAAGTTGCATCGGTCGTAGAGGTGAAGTTTTCGATACATTTCTAGGAGAAAGTATCGCTCTTGGCGATGGCGACTGAGGAGCAGTCGCGGGAGGAGGGCTTTGGGTAAGTGCAAAGAACGGTTCCTCGGAATCTAAAATGTTTAGCTCGAGTTTCGCCGATACGTCCGAGTCGGATTTGTTAGGAAAGATGGTCGAGTCTTCCAAGATTGATACATTTTCCTTTTGTGCAGAAAGTGGTGAATCCAAGGATTGAACTTTACGTCTCTTGACCGGCGATCGCGGAACAGGTAACATGCAACGGTTGGATTGCTTTTGTTTCTCGGCTAGCTGATCTTCTAAGCACTCTAACTCGCGTTTTGCTTTTTGTTGTCTCACGTATATTTCTAAAAAGATAAACATAGTTTATTGCGATCTGTTTCCCGGATCCAGCAATGTTTCACATCGGCGCTATGCTTACGTACCTGACGCATTTTCCAGCACTCTATCGATGTAGATGAAAATATCATCTTCCACTTTGCTAAAGTGGTTGTACTTTAGCAACAAATTGCACAAATTGACCATGCTTTCGAGCTTCTATTTAATCATAACTACAATTACTACACCGTTCTGGCAAAGTAAAAACACATGCGCAACCGGCCTACTCTGATGAGCCAATAAATCAAAACAACCAGAAGCCCGCACTTTTTGCGTTGTTTAGCAGGGGGTAGGACACTTACAATGTAACTTTGTGTGGTTGGCAATATTGAACGATTGAAAACTCTACACTTTTTTTAAATACAGAAAATCTTTTTCACTCAAATTAACTAAAAAGATGCATATTTTCAGACAATATTTGAAGATTTTTAGAAATATTTTATGACAATGTAAAAAAAGTTCCGACTGCTCTACCCCTCGCTTGTCATTTCGAATGACGTTTCAATACCATCAAAAATAAGAAGAAACTCACACCGTGTAAACAATAATAAC